>JAVJIF010009422.1:0-156567 GCA_038442645.1 Agave tequilana
CCCCCCCCCCCCCCCCCCCCCCCCCCCCCCCCCCCCCCCCCCCCCCCCCACCCCCCACCCCACACCCACCCCAAAAGAAAAAAAAAAAAAAATACTGCAAACAAAATGGGAAACAAGAGAAAAGAATAAGAAAGAAAATCATCAGTTACTAACGCTACGTTAGATCTTCCTTTTCTAGTTTTTTCCCCATTATACACTTGACATGGTCCAAGATTTGAAAATAATCATAGAATAAGGTGAGTGTTCACCCTCCAATCCGTCTCGATGGTACCGATTGCTACCGGCAAGGTTGTAGCAAGGACTCCCTCCAATCACTAAATCAAAGCCACCAATATGTGTTGATCAAATGCTCGAGACGATCACCATTAAGCTATTGTACATCAGAAAGGTCGATCAGGTTCCCCATTTGATTCGTCTGCTCCCACCAACTTCTTTACCACATTTCTGTTGGTCTCGGATAACTCAACTGAAACTACAATCTTCAGACGAATTCCAAGCCGATGAAGAGCCGTTTCAGCACCCCCAATCCCGAGAATAGTGACAATACCGTAATTCCATTCGGAAACGTATCTTCAAGACCGAAAGGCGGTAAGCTACGGTATCAACTTGGAAGGAGTTTCCTACAGATTGTATCTCTCTGTCGGAGAAATACCTCGTGTGGTTTCTTGGAAACCCGAGCAGCGTCTCAATCTCATCGGCTCTAGTGGTGCAACCTTGTGGAGTCCAATCCATAGAAGATTCCACTTGCAGCACTCACAGTTAACCCACTTTATGACCGTCTCATATGGTCGGTCACCAGATTGGGCTAATGCAAAGCGAATCCTCTCCGTGAGCTTGGCACTTGCAGAGCACGTTTGGAGGCAGTTAAGTTGTGTGCGGGTGTCCCAAGAAGGCCACCATTTCTTTGTTGAAGGAAACGCCTCATATATTGTTTTTGGAGGGATCAGGAGGAGAGGGAACCGGTTTTTGATGGGAAGGTTGTGAATGGTACCTCTTTTCCTAGCGGCAGCACAAAAGAACTTGGAATCTATGAACTCTGGCTCAATGTCGTATAAGAACCAGGAGATGGTCTCCCAAACTCCCTGTGGAGCTAGAGCGACATTCTCATAGTAGAAGAATGGTGGACCAATAGCAGCCTCTGGGAGATTTCGGTGAGTGATTTGAGGTTGTTTAAATGGAAGGCCAAATCCAACCATTGGCTGCAGGAGAAGCTACATCATCATCATAGTTTGCCTCACCTTTTTCATGTATACCTTCTTCCGCTCATATGTACGAATACCCTTCTTTGTTCTTTCAAATTCCAAGCTTTTCTTCTTCCATTAAAGGAAGTATATGCACAGCTCTGCAAGGGATGAAAATTTTACAGTAACATGTAATGTTGCAATAATAAAATATTAGAGAATGGAAAGTTCAGAAGAAATGAAGGAAAAGCATTTCCCTGTTTTTTTATTGAAAGAGAGTTAAAATTCCGACATGATACAACCACATTTCCTTTGTATATGTATCTTCCATAAGTTGTCTTTCCATCACTTCCTATGCACCCAGAGAGAGACATTTTATATTTTTCATCTCATTCTTAACAAGCATGAATGGGGAAACAATAAAAGCACTCTGAAAGACAATATAACCCACTGGAAGTTTTGACTTGTCATTTTATTTCAGTACAGGAACAAAAGAAAACAATTCTTCCCCAAACACCGAACCTAACATGACCTAAAGATCTTAAGCTTACCTCATCATCATCCAAACTAAAAGCAGGACACGCCCAAAGCTGGTCACCAGAATCTTCTTGCATCTGGGCAGCATGTATCAAGTCCGCTAGCTCTAAAAAATTGTTGCAGTTGGACCTGTATGCATACAGGAAAAGAATAAAGGAATGAGAAATTTGAGAATCTGAAAAACTTCATACAAGGACAAATCACCAGAGTGCAAGAACAGGTAAAAGAAGATTTAAATGAATATGAATTTGGTTCCAAAATCACAGCACCTATTCAGGTCATTAGCTCGTCCAATCTATATAATACAGAAAGGAACAAAAAAAAAATACAGCGCCATTCCAGAAAGGAACATGCAGTGTTAAAACTGAACAAACACTACAGTATGCATTATATATTACATTATATATTATTATTCTCAATATACTCTCCATATTGTTTTATACAGATTGCAGCTCCATCTATATAAAACAAACGTCAACAAATTCGAATTTAGTTCCAATATTTCCAGTGCCTATGTCTGGTTCAGGTTTATCTCCTCCAATCTATACAGTTCCATTCAAAAGGAAGGAAGATACATAGGGAAAACTAAACTAACACTACAGTATTCATTGTATACTCTCCACATAGTATGATATACAAACATGGGAATGTGTTTTTTTTGGCTCTTTGGCTTATCTCATGAGTCAAAGACGAACACAACTCCCAAAAACAATCTTAGCATCTTCCCCCCAATTTGACCTAATTGCATTGCCCTGATATTCAACTAACCCAACACTAGTCGTCGGGGATAGATGCCCATTTTGACCCAGTGTCACAGGCTTAACCTAGTTCATAGAACTGTTTTCATTAAGTAAGTTGTTCTTGTATTCACTGATCACAATTAATATAAATCATGTTTATGTAGAGATATGCATCTCAAAATCTATTAGTATTAGCCATCTCATATCTTCCACTTCGAGTTGCTGGTGGAGGTTAAGCATAGATATCTTGTGAGATGTTAGGAATGTGAAGAATTCCTGGAACTCATCGACATCATTACAAAGTATAACCTTAAGAAGAGATAAGATTCAAGTTTCTAGAAGGCAGCCACGATACAGAAGAACCATATACCATCTCCTAAGCATGATAACATTCAGGGGATTCCTACAGGATAAGATGCCCAGGACAGGATCTCAGAATTCAAATATTTTGGACGTCACATGATCTTTTCTTTAGTGTAAATGTAGATTAAGGGGCCGTTTGTTTCGCGTAAAACTCCGTAATTCGTAAATGACTTACTACCCAGTTACAACTACGGCGTTTGTTTGGACCGTAATTCGTAAAAGACTTACGTAACTCAACTAATACTCACTTGCAACCCAGTTACCACTCACTTACAGCCCAGTTACAGTTAATTTTGTGGTCATACAAATTTGTATTATTTTTTATATTAATATTAAAAATTTTTAATATTTAACTTTTCTAATATTTATTCGCAGTATTAAAACTTTAAAAATCACCAAATAGTTAATTTTGTGGTCAACTTTTTCACTTACGACTTATATACATTACGACAACCAAACGCCATAAAGTACAATACACTTTCCCACTTTACAATTTTATATTACCAACCAAACACCGTAAAATTTATATTCATGTAACTCATTTACAATTGTAAAAGACTTTACCAATTACAACTACGAATTACGGCCAGTTACGACAACCAAACAAACCCTAAGTTCATATAAGTATATGCTGCGGGTAATTTCCTATGGAATCTATTCACGCACTGAAATTATGAAGACGAGTCAAACAAATTTCAGAAAATCAACACAAACACAGAGATTTACGTGAAAAACCTGAAAGGGAAAAACTACGAAGAGGGAGAGAAAAATTTCACTATAACAATGACGATTACAATGGTAATTCTCTGGTGTGCTAGGATTTCTGAGCTTAATTGATCGTCCTCCTCTACGTTAGAGGGGGTCTACTATTTATACAAGTAGTGTCTGTTGGACAAGGCTACAGAGTCCAGCTCTGTTTAAATATTTAACCGCTTATCTTATAGGCGGGTAGAGCTGAACATCTTATTTTGAATCGGTAGGGTGAGAGTTCATCTTATCTAGTAGTCTACATCCAGTTGTTGATGTGGTTGATTGTTCCCGAGCTGTAACTACCGAGTTCGAATGAAGATTTGAACGGATAGGGATTTCTCATGACTAATTTTATCTCCTCCTTCTAACTACCTGAACCGCTCGAAATTTGAATGGAAAGAGGACTCTCAGTCAGAGGTTCTAAAAGCGGCCATGCGTCGCGCGCTTGTTTGATGCTGGATGGACACGTGGTATGATCTTGAGAGGGTCGAAACTAACTACTACAGATATCCCTTCTGTTTTCCTCTCTTTGGAGGGGTTGGGAACCTTCCCTAGGGAGTTGTGGATTCACGAGAACTCTGAGAGATAGAGAGGGGAGCAAATAGAGAAGGAAACTCTGGACCTGGTTCAGGTCGACTGCTGTCGCTACGATTTTTGTCTTTTAAGTGGTGTGTGGCTCTACAGGTTGGCATAGCCTTAAATGCGCGTCCTATCCGCGGTCTCGTCGGTCAATTAACTGCCACTTTTCGAGTCGTGGCATTCGAGGATGGTGCGGTGTATCCAGCGCGACAATCCTGATCCGAACCGTCGCGACACGTGTAGGCTGTTGATCGTGTGACTCTTCATCTTTTCTGAGAATTAGAATTCTAAACAATTGACGCTTGGGCTTTTTTCCCCTCTATTAATAGGGCGAAACTATTCAGGAAAATTCTGAGCTGCTTCTTGAAAAATTTTTACCTCTAAAATTTTGCATTGCTCTGTGGGCAGTGATGTCTCCTTCATTCTTTGTTCGATGGAGGAAGGAGAGGGATAGGATGGTGATGGTTGCTGATCTCCTGATGTTTAAGAGTTCGTTTGTTGAGGAGCTTCAATTTTTGCGATGGGCTCGTCCAGAAGCTTCGGCTTTCGCGATGAGGCACATCTGTCATGAAGGACAGGGAATGTTCTAACTCTGTCAGGAAGGACAGGGAATATTCTAACTCTGCTTGGTCTGCACATCTGGCCTCTGACCAGATCAGGCTGGGCAGGGGTTGGGGCTCGACGCCCCTTTCATTCCTTGCGGGGACCATGGAGCAGGGAGCATTGGCATACTTGATGACGATTCTGATCCCTGAAACTGGCCGTTTGTACTTCTATTTGATGTCGATGTCTTGCCGGCCACCCTCCTGAGTTCATCTTCGGAGTCATGATCTTGACATCGGTATCCTCATCACCTTACAGGCTTTAGTCTGCAAGTTGCGGCGTGATCTCTCCTACTGGTGTCTTCCTAGGAGTTCTCGGCACCTTTGCTCTTTCGGCCGTGGATGATTGTTTGTTTAGGAGCCATCTCTTGAACGTTGTTGGGGATGCAGCCGAGGGCGTATCTGATTTTTTCTCTCAGGAAGAACACATACATGTAATGGATCTTGTATTATACTTTTTAGATGTAACCATACTTGTACGTTGATGGACGTAATCGAAAAAAAAAACTTCATAATAAAGTAGAGAATTTTGAATGAAAGTATTATTTAGATATTGCCTTGTTTGTAATTGTGATTGACTTGTTCTTGCATCTGCTCAGGGGTTGTTTGGTTCCGAAGTATTTAGGATGATTTGACATGTAGTTTCCTAGTGGGGCTCATTTCACAATGGTACCTGCGAATCTCACCTGAGAGGGAAAACCCCGAGCTTCGGAGATGTGTTGTCATGGTAGCCGTCGGGGTGAAGACCCAAGATGGGCTGCTGACCCGCTAGGATGGCCATCAAGGTAAGTCTCATTATAAGCTGACTTCGAGCATCTAACGTGGGCGAGCCTCCATCTTTCAAGTGACTCCCCGAGGGGTCATCGTCAGGGTGAAGACCCGTATAGGCTATTGACCTACTCGGGCGGCCATCAGGGAGGCTCCCCGAAGGGTTGCCATCTGGGTGAAGACCTGTACAGGTTGTTGACCTGATCGGGTGGCCATCAGGGCATATCCCATTGTAGGTTGGCTCCGAACATCCAACGTGGGTGGGCATCCATCTTTCAGGAGGCTCCCCGAAGGGTCACCATCAGGGTGAAGACACGTACAGGCTGTTGACCTACCCGAGCGGTTATCAGAGTATATCTCATTGTAGGCTGGCTTTGACCATGACTCCCATCTTTCAGGAGGCTTCCTGAAAGGTCGTCGTTATGGTGAAGACCCATATAGGCTGTTGACCTGCTCGGGCCGCCATCAGGGTATATCCCATTGTAGCTGGCTCCGACCATCCAACGTCCTCCGTCTTCCAGGAGACTCTTCGAAGGGTCGTCATCAGGGTTAAGATCCGTATAGGCTATTGCCTGCTCGGGCGACCATCAAGGTATAACTCATTGTACGCTGGCTCCGAGCATTCAACATGGGCGAGCCTCCGTCTTTTAGGAGGCTCTCTGAGGGGTCGCCGTCAGGGTGAAAACCCGTATAGGCTGTTGACCAGCGAAGAGTCGCCCGTCAGGGCGGGTCCCGTTGTGTGTAGAACTTGGAGAAGGTGCCTGGACCTAATGAAATATGAATGAGACAAAAAATGATCTTTTTATTGGATTTCACATGATTTACATATAATATCATTTCAAGTGGAAGGAGTTTCACTATTTCCTGAGTTGGTTTCCATCCTGATCAGCTATGGTGCATGACCCATTGCCTCCCCGAGTGATGATGATGTAGGAGCCATCCCATTTGGGTCCCAGCTTCCCTTGGTCCTTTTGCCACGTAATTTGAATCACGCACTTCAGGATCAGATCTCCGACTTGAAATTTTCAAACCATTATCTTTTTGTGGTGTGCGGCCCGAATCTACTGTTGATAGGCTGCGATGCATATTTGAGCCTGATTTCGCCTTTCCTTCAAGTGATTCAGCATCAAGCGGAGTAGGGCATCGTTCTGGCCTTGGACCACTCCTTCCAGTCTGAGTATCAGCATGTTTGATGTCAACCGGGATGATTGCCTTAGTTCTATATGCCAACGAGAACGGGGTTTCACCAGTCAGCACGCGTTTGGTGGTCCTGTAGTCCTAGAGCACTCTGGGGAATTTCTCCACCCATTTGTCTTTAGCTTTGTCCAGACTTTTGCACAGGCTATCAAGAGGTGTGGTTACTGATTTCCATTGCCTTGAGGATAATAAGATGTGGAGAATTTATGGGTGATCTTGCACTTGGCGCAAAAGCTGGCTACTTGCTGGCAAAGTTCGTTCCGTTATGGGAGATGATGGTGTGAGGGAGCTCAAAATGACACTATATTCTGCCAGAGGAAATTGACAATTTGTTTCCCGGTGACTTCAGAGAGCGGCACTACCTCGACCCATTTGTTGAAGCATGCAGTGGCTACCAACAGGAACTACAACTGAGGTTGCGCTCGGTGGAGCAGTCCAACTACATTCAGCCCCATTGCATGAAGGGCCAAAGACTGCACAGGGTGTGGAGGTCAGTGCTCGACCTGCTCGACATTGGGGCAAACTTCTGACATTGCGGGCATTTTTTCACATGATCCTTGGCGTCGTCGAGCATCTTGGTCCAGTAGTACCCTTGGTTGATGACTGTGAGCGAGGGAACGACCTCCCGCATGGTTCCCACAGTCGTATCGTGGATTTCCTGCATCACTTTTCGAGCTCCGTCTGGTCCGAGACATCTCAAATATTGTCGGAGTGGAGCCTGGAGTAGGATTTCTTGTATAGAGTGTTCCCGAGAAGTGTATACCTGGTAGCCAAGTGTTGGAGCTCCATACCTCCGCCCTTCGTCGGGAAGTGTTCCATCTTTCAGGTAAGCGATGATGGGGTCCCTCCACCCTGGTGAGGTATCGAGACGTAGGACCTCTCCGTTTAGTTGTTGGACGCTCGGGTTGGCAATGTGCTCGACGAGGATTTCCCATCTAAACTAGAACGTCGTGGTTGTCCCCAGGTTGGCGAGTGAGTCAGCGTGATTATTTTCGGATCTGGGGACCAATTTGAAGTCGCATCAGGGAATTTTTGGACTTCAATTTGAGAACGAGTTGTAGGTACTCCCCCATTCGAGCATCTCTTGCAACATTTCCCGCTGACTTGGTTGACCACCAGTGAGGAGTCACAGTAAACTTCGAGCCCTGTAACCCTGAGTGTGATAACCGCTCGGAGTCCAGCCAGGATTGCCTCGTACTAAGCTTTATTGTTGGAAACCGGGAAACCGAGGGTAAAGGATTGTTCGATGATGGATCCTTCTGAAGTGGTGAGGACAATCCCGATGCCTGCCTCCTTTACTGTTTGAAGATCCGTCCACGTTCAGGCCATCCTTCCAGTTGGTCAGCTTGCTTGTGGCTCCCGGAGTGAAATTAGCAACAAAGTCAGGTAAGACCTGACCTTTGATTGTTGTCCTTGGTTCGTACCTGAGTCTGTAGGATCTCAGCTACGATGCCCATTTTGATATCCTCCAGGTTACTTCTAGATTTTTCACAACACTTCTCAGGGGGTGCTCTGTGAGGACTATAATCAGGAAGGTTTGGAAGTAGTGCTTAAAGTTCCTAAAACGATGAAAAGAGAAAGCACCAGTTTTTCTAGCCTTTGGTATCTGGTTTGTAGTCCGTTCATGGTGGCTGAAGTAATACATCGCTTCTAAATGCCTTCGTCTTCACGAACCAAGGCTCCGCTCACAACTCTGAGATGGTGAGGTAAAGATATAGTGTCTCTCCCAAGGAAGGCTTTGATAGCCAAGTGGTGAAGTCAGATACCTCTTCAATCCTTAGAATGTTGTCTTGCATTTCTCGTTCCAGCGGATGTCGGCCCCATTCTTCTTCAAGGCTTGGAAGAAGGATCTGCATTTGTCCGTGGATCGGCTGATGAACCGATTGAGGGCTGAATGACGTTATTTTAAACATCTAGGCCTCCTTCACACAAGTGAGTGACTTCATATTTAGAATTACAGACATGTGATTGGGGACGGCCTCGATGCCTCATTGACTGACTAGATATCCCAAAAATTTCCGAAACCCACCCCAAATGTGCACTTCTTCGGGTTGAGCTTTACCTTATATTGCCTAAGGAGATCGAAAGCTTTGTCTAGATGTTGGAGGTGATCCGTGCGTTGTATACTATTCACCAACATATCATCGACGTATACTTCCATGGTGCTCCCGATCAGATCTTTGAAGACTTTGTTAACCATTCGCTAGAAGGTGGCCCCAGCATTCTTGAGTACGAAGGGCATCACCTTGTAGCAGTAGATTCCCCGATCAATGGTGAAGCTCGTCTTATCTTCGTCTAGTGGGTGCATCTTCATATGATTGTATCCAGAATAGGCATCCATAAAGCTAAGGAGCTTGTGGCCCACCGTTTCCTATACTAGTTGATCGATTCTCAAAGGGGATAATTGTCCTTCGGGTAAGCTTCATTGATGTTGGTAATCGATGCAGACTCTCCGCTTACCATTCTTTTCCTTCAGAAGAACGGGATTAGAGAGCCAGTCGGGGTAGAACGTTTCTCGAATGAAGCCAACTTGAAGTAGGAAGTCAACTTCATCATTGATGGCACGACTCCGTTTTTCATTCATTCTCCTAGGCTTCTGCTTCACTAGCTTTGCGTCCGCCTTAATGGAAAGCTTGTAGCAGATGACCTCAGGTCAATTCCAAACATATCGGTGGGGGACCACACTAACATGTTTGAATTATCCGACAAGAACTATTTAAACAATATCTTCTCATGAGAGTGCAAGGTTTGAGTCGAGTAGGAGAGTTCGCTCCGAGTGAAGTGGGTCTGGAATGAATGACTCAGGCTCCTCCTTGGTCTTGCTGCCGGGATTTCCCGAGTCGATGGGTAAGTTGGGATCTCGACACCGTGTTGTGATTGTTATTGGTCAGCAATCCTCTTTTGCTTCTTGTCCACAAAGAGTCTTCGTTAGGACCTATTCGGGAGGCCTTTTGCGCCCAGCCAGACCTCTTCGGGCCACTGCAGCTGCTGTCATGGCCATCATCTGGTCACCCCTTATGTTGGTCATTCCTGATGGTGTGGGGTACTTCAAAAGTTGATGATTGGTGGACTAGACTGCTCTCATCATGTGGATTCATGCCTCCCGAGGATGGCTTTGTAGGGAGATTCGATGTCGAGGACGCAGAACTTCGTGATGACGTTGTATGGATTCCCTCGGACCGGGAACTCAATTGCTCTAGGAGAACGGGCTTCGCTCCTGTCGAATCCATAGAGAAGCGACTGGGTCTGAGGGATGATCATTTCCGGGCAAACTCGAGAGTGTTCTCCATTCGATCTAGGGCGTGTCAATATAGGATGTTGACACTAGTTCCCTCGTCCACCAGGATCTTTGACACTTTACAGTAGCCGATGTGTATTGCCATAACCAAATCGTCATTGTGCGGGAAGTGCACGGCGTAGGCGTCTTCCTCCGAGAAGAAGGCGGGTCTGTCCAGTGGTGAAGGTAGGTGCATCAGTACCACCAGATAGTTGTCCCATTCGGGCTTCATTGACGTAGATGGTCCTTCCCTTAGCGATGGTGCTTTCTACCGAAGAGGTCCCGAAGATGGCGTTTACCTTCCTGTATTGGATGAGGGCGCTGTCTCGGTGTTCGTCTATGGTTTCGAACTGCTTCTGTACTCTAACCTCCGAGGGCAGTCCGGGGTTGAGGATGAACTCTCGGAGATATCTTCATTGACCACTTCCTGAAGGTGCCGTCGGAGGGTGCGATAGTCCATTGTGAGGTGGCCCCTCCCGTCATGGCATGCGCAGTAGTCCATGGATTCAAGTCCCGTCGGGTTCTGTGGAAGCAATCTGCTTGGGCACCTGACCCAAGGCTGGTATTTGATGGCGTTGAAGACATGGTCGATAGGTAACCTGAATGGAACGAGGTCAGGCTCTGCTGCAATTTCCTTGCTAGATTCGAGCGATGTCTTCGGCTTCTCGATCTCGAGTCCTTGTTTGAGAGGGCAACTGGCGATAGCCTAAGTCTCCTCTTCAATCTGCATGTACTTCTATGCTCGGACAAGGATGTCCCTCATCTTGGTGACATCATTCTTCACCAGATGCTTATAAAATGAGTGGTGACTTGCAACCCACTGATGAATAGTGCGGCAGCAATGTCTTCATTGCAATTGTACACTAGAGCTATCTGACTCTGGAAATAGCTGACGTAGTTATTCAGGCTCTCCCGTGGCTTCTTTTACCACGAGAAGATGGTTACTGTTCTTCTGAGACCTCTGGGAAGCGAACTGGTTGTAAAAGACATCAGTTACATCTTCAAAAGCTTCGGAGGGAGTTCTTGAAGAGCGAATAGAACAAATGATAAGTGGCTCCCTTGAGACTAGAAGGGAATGCCCGACAGAGGAGGTCGTCGTGAGCATAAACCGTCATCTTGTCCTGTAACTGGCGGAGATGTATGAGAGGGTTGGAGGTTCCCGAGTAGTGATCGAAGGTGGGCATCACAAATTTTCTCAGAAAATGGAGCATGGTGATTTCCTCCGACAGGGGTGAGTCAGAGGTCTCAGCCTGCTGCGCTCCATTCCTTTCAGAAACTGCTAGCCCGTTTGGTTAAGTCGCTTCTGAACTAGATCCACGATATCTTCTATGCGAGGGAACTTGGGGCTCTGGAACGCCCTAAGTCCTCGGAGCACTCATCATCGTCGGAGATTTCCGACCGATCTTGCCTCGGGTTGCCAGTGGAATGTGTGAATTCCTTGTCATGCTTGGTGATGGGGATTCGAGCTGTTCCTTCGGCGGTATGGGAGGATTGTGACTTTCACAGTGCATCAACTTGTTTAAGTAGTGGAGTCTGGATTCGAGCAGCTGCGTCTTTTTCAAGAGTAACTATCTCGCGGAGTCGATTCATCTCGGCTTGCTGATCCTCCATCTTCTTTCTCAGGTTGAAGAACATCTAGTGGAGTTGCTCGCTGATGTGCTGGGGTTCGGGTTCAGCAGCCAGCGCCCACGCGGCGTGGCAGAGGAAGAGTGGGAGTCTTCTTCGTCATGGATATGGACGGCGGATGGGTTGGTCTGACGAACCGCAGGCTCGGGGGCTTCGATAGCTTTCCCTTTTCTTTTCGGAGCGGTGGGAACAGCAGCTGTACCCTGGGTGACGTTCTTCCTTGAAGAAGCTATATCAGTAGCAATAGATTGTTTTGAGGAAAGATATGAGATGGGGAGAACTTGAAAGTGTGGACTCAAAGCTCTCAATGAAAACACCAAATATTGTAGGTAATTTCCTATGGAATTTATCCACACACCGAAATTATGAAGATGGGTCAAAGAAATCTCAGAAAAGCCAATACAAACACAGATATTTACGTGAAAACCCCGAAGGGAAAAACCACAGAGAGGGAGAAAAAGATTCCACTATAATAATGGCGACTACAATGGTGATTCTCTGGCGTATTAGGGTTTCTGGGCTCAATTGACCGTCCTCCACGTTAGAAGGGATCTACTATTTATACAAGTAGCGAATGTTGGATAAGGCTGCAGAATCCAACTCTGTTTAAACATTTAACAGCTTATCTCAGAAGCGGTTAGAGCTAAACATCCAGGTTTGAATTGGTTGGGTGATCGTTCATCTTTATCTGGTAGTCTGCGTCCAGTTGTTGATGTGATTGATTTGTTCCCAAGCTGTAACTACCGAGTTCGATTGAAGATTTGGCTTAGAGAGATTTCTCATAACTGATTTTATCTCTTCCTTCTAACTATCTTGAACCGCTTGGAGTTTGAATGGAACGAGGACTCGCTCAAAGGTTCTAGAAGCGACCACGTGTCGCGCGCCTGTTTGATATTGGATGGACACGTATGATCTTGAGAGGGTCAGAAACTGATCATTACAGTGCATAACAGAGATTTGTTATCCTTTCAATTAAAAGCTAATGAACTAGCTAAATCTGGGGAAAAAAGATGTTTAAGTAATCTCATCATTCCCCGAGCTCACCTAAATCTAAGTTAGAAACATGTTGCAGATAAGTGCCCTAGAAAATAGCCATATCATAATTCAAGATTGATGCGTGGAGGATCATGGTGCAGTTGTCTTTGAAGCCAAACCAAATGGCCTTAAAGCCATGACTAAGTTCTTTTACCTCATACCTTCACGTTTTGCTGAAAGCACTGCGGTTCAGCCTGTTTGTTGGCAAAGTTGGGGCGAAGTTTGACTGTGAGATGTTGCGGCTCGAATGTTGTGAAATTTTTCGTCGTTGTTTGCACCACACACAAATTATAAAAACTAAATCTTGCTTGTAAATTTTTTAAAAAATAGCATAGTAAGAAAAGGATCAAATCCACATATACTTGTAGAAAATCACAATTTTAAAATTCGAACTTTATTCTCAATCTAGTTGGCATTTAAATGAATTGGATTTGGATTTGGAGAGAAATTAAAGCTTGAGACAAGTTGAAGTTGAACAAAAAAAAGTATTCATAATAAACTAAAGAAAAAAATGAACTATCATTCGAGATGCATTACTTGAAAATGAATGAAAATAAGAAATGAACATTGAGAGAGAGAGAGAGAGAAAAAATGGAACCCAGATTTAACACAAAGTCTTGTTCTCGTCAAGTTGATCTGATCATCTACCCGAATCCTCTTCCCTGCATCACAAAATTATTAAAAGCAGATAGATGCATGAAAAATAAATAATAACTCAATCATGAAAAGAAATTGAAAGTAAAAGAACTTCTCTATTATATTAAGCTCGCAACTGATGATTTTTGAAATACAAAAGCATTACATAAGCTCTCTCTAAAGAAAACAACAATTACAGCACTATCTTTAAACAAAACATTCCATTAAGCTTTTAATTAATGTCCTAATTAATTTTCCCCTTCTACTAGCTCTCTGTCAAGTCTTCTACTGGCCTCCTCCTTTGTTGCTCTATGCCTTCAGTTTATAGGCTCAGATCTGAATCCCAACTATTTGATTCAACTACAAGCTGTTGAACCAAATCCCCACTGATTAATCAAATACCCAACAAATGAATCAAATCCTAAATCCCACCAGTATATAATGTTTGAGTTTTTTCAAGAAAAACCTCAACAATAATTTATTACATAAATTCATTTTCAGCTTGGACAGATTCTGTAAATGATCGATATGATCGATATGGCCAGTCAAATGTGTGAATGAGCAAGAGCACTCAATATGAAAGTTGTAGATCTTCAAATTCTCTTTCTGTAGACAACTTGAATGACCTTTTTGGAATTCAGTAGAAGAAGTTAAAGTCAAAATACTACCAACATGTTTGACAAACACCCTTCGATCTTCATTTTGTGCAAATTCAGCCTATTCCACATGTTTTTTCTCTTTTCCTTGTCAATTGGCCACATGTACTGCAATCACACTAATGCTTACCCGAGTAGCATTATTTTGATACATAAAATAGATAAATGAGAGTATAAAAGTAACATTAAATAATGCTTATCAATTACCCCCTACACCAATTTTTTGCTAGTCCTCGAGTAAAATAAAGAAAAACTGAGAAAATCCTAACTCACTTTCACAGAAATCGCGGTTGTACTTAGCACATCCAAAAAACCTTTAAATTTCTAACTTTTAACTAGTGGCCGAGTTGTGTCTCGTGAAGGTTTGCAGTGATGTCAGCCACAAACATCAAAAAAAATTTAGAAATTTTTTTCAGATACTTTATTACTAGAAATTCCAATGTACATGGTTATACCCAGTGTTCTAAAAAAAGGTTTAAGCGGCCGATTAATCGTCCGCTTAAATGTTTTCGGCCTGAAACCGAGCAGAACTTGAAGAAAGCGGTCTGATTACTTGGTCAGGCGATTAATTCGCTTAAGCGATGATTAAGCGTCTAATCGGTGATTAATTAGCATCTGTTTAAATGTTATTCAATCATTTTCTAAATGGATTCGAATTTCGAACTCATTAAGCTAACTGAACTCAATCTCAATCCCATAATTGAGGATATAAATTGTCGCGTGTTAAAGAATTAGGACTCACGAGTCCTAAATTTATCCGCATCTTCGATCCTCCTATGGCGACGACGAAGCTCCTGAATCTCACGAAGAAGCTCTCGATGCTCATGACGACGAGACGATGAAAATCACGAAGTCCTGATTTTTTCTGAAGCTCCCAAGCTCACGGTGGCGATGATCCTCCTGTGGAATTAGAGCTCCCGAAGCTCGACGACGAAGAAGTTCACAAAGCGCTGATCCTCTTGTGGCGAACTCCCCCTTCGACGACGACCTCCTCGTGCAGTTGACCCTCCCACTGTGACCTCCCTCTTTGTCGACAAAGACTTCCCCCTGTGATTAGCTCTCTGGTCAGCAGTAAAGCGTCGACGGTGACCTCCTCATGCGTTGACGGCAACCTCCCCTTGGTCAGCTCTCTCCCCCCTCACGTGCATGTATTTTGTCCAAGTTCTTGTCAATGGTCTTTATTTCTTTTAATAGGTTGATGAGTGTCTCAAGCGTGAGAAGGATAGAATTGCACATTACTTGCAGTTGCATCTAGCAGTGAACCAAAGTTGTTAGAAGCATATTTTTTTTGAAAGAAATACATATATTTGTTCATTTAAAAAGCATTTTTAACTTTAGTTGTTAGAGGTGGAGGTACACTGATGTACTTTGAACTGATTGTCATTATTACTTTTAAATGCTTCTTGGTACTAGCAATTTAATTTTTCAAGTTATATTTACTATATCTTTTATGCTTTTTTGGAGTTTATAGAACTCATATTTCCATGTTTTAAGTATTATAATATTATTATATATTATAATAATAATAAAACGTGTAACCCGTTTAATCATCGTTTAAACCGTTTAAGCATTATGCGCTCCTGGACCGCGCGCGTACTGAAATCGCTTCTTAGAACATTGGTTATACCCAACTTTCAATTCTTTTTTCAAGTAGTTGCTTCTTTCTTCAAGTAGTTAAGTTCAAATCCTTAAATTACCATTAGTGAATTTAGTAATATAATTGAGTGCACAGTGAGAACTGGACTTACACAATTAATATTCTTCATAAAACAATAATCAATGCTTAGCAAATACTTAAAACTAGTCATAAACCTTAATCTGATTTAAAACCTTGCTAGTCTATTCAGGTTCACAAGAAGTTTGGATGTTCACTTTAATACCTCATGGGCTTTATCTGTGATATTCCTACTTGCTTTTTGACACAAATGGCTTTCACACTACTTGACTAAGGTCAACTTATCATTTTTGAGTTTTCACAAATTCTCTTGCATTTTTTATTAACTGATTTTTCTATTTTTCTTTTTATATTGCTTCTTTTACTTTTGTGATGAATTTCTCCTGTAACGAACAACCAGTCGACAACTTCCACACCAATTGGCATAGGTGTCAGAAATCAAGATTCTCATACGGACCTATGTTCGAGATCCTCATCACAAGTCCGCATTTAGACCTTGACAATATGTAGCCCTTTTTCTATGTACCTAGTTTAATTCGCTGGTTGTCTTTTTTTCAATTGTATACTCCCTATATCTCCAGAGGCAAACTCAATGAACAGTTAGTCATCATTTGTCAGACTTCCAGGTAAATCACTAGGCCTACCTAGATCCTTTAAAGGGCAAGTTTGTGTGTCATGGAAGTTCAAATTTAAAATTTTAAATACTCTGAAAGCAAGTTAAGAAAATGAACTCATTATCAATGACACACTAACTTAATCATTAGGCTTTAAGATTTTACCAAGTGCCTTATTATTCTAGAATAATGTACACTGAAAAGATTTTATTTGAGAAAAGATTGTAAAAAAAGTTTTTTTTGAAATGGAAGAAAATAGTTATGTCACCCCCCAAACTTAAACTTAACATTGTCCTCATGTGAAAATGTATGCTCAATATGATGAATCATGATGCAAATTCAAGAAGGTGAAGGGTCGATAGTACCTTAAGAGCTGCAATAAGCATATAAGTTAACAAAAGAAATAAGAGGTGAGAGTAAATAGAAAGATGAAGGCACACCCCCAAATCTAGATAAAAGCATCTCCCTATAGAAAAGAAATAGAAACTCTAGAAAAAATTAATAATAAAATAAAAAATAAACTATCTATAGAAAAATAAAAATCTCTGGGTTGCCTCCCAGCACCGCTAGTCTTCAGCCAGACACAACCACATTAATATTAAGCAGTTTTCTCGCGTGGTCCTTGAAGCGGGACAATGATGCATTCAAGAATGTTGAAATATGTGTCCAAGATTTTTCAATTTGAGTGCAAAATTTGTTGAATAATGTGGCATAGGTAGCTAGTTGTTTAATCACATTTAGAAGTAGAATGTCGATTTTCACTGGTTTGACATCTTCTAGCACTTCATTCATCCTAATATTATTCTCATCAAAGGAGAGGGTTGATCTAGACATTTGGGAAAGAACGTACGCCGTATGGGGTACAACAGACACCTGAATGGTTGTCTTAAATAATGGTCTCGTGAAAAATTCAGGAGAAGAAACAGATTCTGTCTGGTCTAGAAGTGTGTCAATATCAAAATCGTCTACTTGACCATGATTCTTTTTGTCTGTTATATCGAGTTCAACTCAGTTTTCAATTCGCTTCCCACTTTCTACATGTTTATTAAAAGAATTTTGTTGTTCAACAATATTGATCCTTTGAGGCAAGTGCATTAGGTTGTGTCTGAGATAAGACAATACTCTGCTCTCTGGCACTAAGATGGGACTCAATTCTTCCTATAGAATTTTTAATTCTTGAAGCTCATTTCTTGTCTGTGTAGTGATTTGAGTTGTACTTTCTATGAAAGCTTGAAAGATTTCCTCAAGGCTTTTCTTTCTAGATGATTGGGTCTGGAAAGCAGTTTCATAGTCTCTGAGGTATGGATTGTATGTAATACCATAGTTTTGTGACTGTCAGGAAGAATTTGGGTGGTTCCACCACCCAGGATTGTAAGTGTTGGCGTAACGAGCATAACTTGTTTGAGCATACAATTGAGTTGTATTTACATGGTTTGGAAAAAATTTAGGGTCGTGATATGCATATGGGCACTCAAAGCTAGAATGACTTGGATGACTGCATATAGGGCATGGCTCTTGAATGCAAGGTACAAGTGGTTACTCTAGGGACAGGAGGTGATCGAATCTTCTATTCAAGATATCAATTTGGTTAAAAAATCATCAATATTCTGTCTCATACATCCCTACTTTAAAAATCAGCAATTTCAATAAAATTATTTCTTTATTTGAGCTTAATTTGAAGGTAATCAATTTTTTAACCACTAACTTTTAGAGAATAAATTTTCCCTAATTAGACAGCTCCTAACTGGGTTGGACGAATTATGGCCGATAAATTAAAGCCTTCAAACAAGCAATTCAGTCCTTCCTCCAGGTCAGGCACCGCCGCGATGGCTAAGTCACATTTTCTAAGATAAAAAGTTTCTCTTCCGAAATCTTGAAAGTAATCACCAGAGTGTTTCCGAAATAGATTCACTTAATGAGCTCGAAATCCTAGTAGTCAAGTTTTAATTGATTTTAAATTAATTGAAGCTCAGGAAGAACTTATGTAAGATTGTGATTTTTGACCTAAGAAACGGGTAATGAAATCCCGACCTTACATGAGGGGATAGCTCTTAAGATTTTTTTATTAATGCAAAATACACTAATGCATCACCATTTCAATCAAAAGCACTTTCAAAATCTCACTGATAGGAGATTCGTGGATAGAGTTAGAAAGATATAAACCTTCCCGATGACTCTAAAGTAAGAAATATTTTTTTAGCAGCGCAATTAATAAACAAGCAAGCGCCCCTTCTGTTTGTGCAAATCTTCAATTGTCCTGTGAAATATCCCTACAAATCAAGTTTAAAAATTAAGTCTCAGGGATGATAAAGTAAAAGAGGAAAATAAATATTTTTTGATTTTTTAAATTTTTTTTTACAACTAAAAAAATTTAAACAGTTTTCAAAAACAATTTTTTATACAAGTCCCCTATAACTGCGGCAAAAATTTGTTGTAGCTCGAATGTTGTGAACTTTTTCATCGTTGTTTGCACCGCACACAAATTATAAAAAACGAATCTTGCTTTTAAATTTTTAAAAAAATAGCATAGTGGCAAGAAAAGGATCAATCCACAGAGACAGTTCTAAAATTCAAACTTTATTTTTAATCCAGTTGGCATTTAAATAGATTGGATTTGGAGAGAAGTTAAAGCTTGAGACAAGTTGAAGTTAAACAAAAAAATATTCATAATAAACTGAAGAAATAAAAATAAACTATCATTCGAGATGCATTACTTGAAAATGAATGAAAATAAGAAAATAAGATTGAGAGAGAGATACAGGAAAAATGGAGCCCAGATTTAACAAAATTCTTATTCTCGTCAAGTTGATCGTGAAGAGATCATCTACCCAAGTCCTCTTCCCTGCATCACAAAGTCATTAAAAATAAGATAGATGCATGAAAAAGAAATTGAAAGTAAAAGCACTTCGCTGTCATATTAAGCTCACAGCTAATGATCTTTGAAGCAAAAAAAGCATTACATAAACTCTCTCTAAAGAAAACAAAATTACATCACTCTCTTTAAACAAAACACTCCACTAAGCCCTTAATTAATCTCATAATTAATTACCTCCTACTAGCTCTCTATCGGGTCTTCTACTGGCCCCTCTGATGCGGACATCCAGACATCCGACAACACCAGAGGCGCCACGAGTTATTCGTTTTATTGATTAGAGTCTGTATTTTATTTATTTGAGTTGAGTATGTTTCTTTTTTGTTTTAGTTTTATGTTTCTCTTTTAGTCTCACATTGGTTATGTGGGGAAAGTTAAGAGTCTGTAGTCTTATTTAAAGACATGGTATTGTATTGGAAGAGGATGAAGTTTATTAATAAAAAACATTTGGATTTTCTAATTGAAAATTTAAATATGAGATTGAGTGTGAAACTACTTTTCGAGATAGGATTTTGAGTGTAAAGCCATATCCTAGTTATCCTCACTATCTTATCTCCCTATCTCAAATCTCAAAAATCTCACCCCAATCCAACAGTCAAATATCCAGCTCAAAAGAAAATTAAAATCAAAACAGGATCCACAAACCCAAGCCCCACGTGCCCTACTGTTCACCCACACCCTTCTTCTCTTTTCTTTTTCTTTACCTGGAAGTCTGCAACTGAACCCACCAAATAATACAAAGCCAAAGAAAGAGAGGAAGCCTAGCTGCTTCTCTTCCAACCCCACGTGCCAACATCTCCCTCCCTTTTCTTTTCCCCTTGTGGCCCCACGTGACCACAACTTCATCTTCCTTTTTTTCTCCTCATTTCTCCTAACCGAGAACCCATTTCTTCCTCTATCCTCGACAACGCCCGTCAGCTGATCCCTCCCTCTCACCATCAGCAATCTCGCCACCACAACCCACCTGCAGAGCTCCGCCGCGAACCCTAAAGACCCACATCCACTACTTTCTCCACTGAAACTGCGTTGCCGCCTTCACGGAACCGTACTGTCGTTTTCATCACCCACTTATAATGCTGGAACTGCGAGGCTTCTCCTGCTCCTCTTCCTCCACCTCGTCTCTATTCCCTGCAACAGCACATCAACAAGTCAGTGCATGTACATCTTCAAGTTTAGTCAAGGATCAACAAGAGCAAGTCAATAGAAATCACAATACGGTTACCTGAGAACGCACTTCTCAGTAGGAAATTTCGATCTTCACCCTCAGATTATTAATTAGACTACATTATAATTTATTATCTAAATTATTATCATGCCTCCTGTTGTCTAATAAATTGTGAGATTGTGTAGACTGTTTGAAACTTGTGAATTATTGATACAGATATTGCAAGTAGGATAATGTTCAATAACTGATTATTGCATTTGATTCCATTGAAACTAGCTTGTTTAAAACTACGCATGCAAATGAAATGTTAAAATCCATCGTGTCGTATTGTTAGTTTTAAGTAATTTCCTACCGAGGATCATAAATTTTGGTAAAACATTGTGATTTCAAGCTTATCACTGATATATCGCACTATAGGATCCCTATTTCACATCAATTTAGTATCAGAGCATTTTTAGGAAGGAAACTTGCATTAGGTCTAAAAAATTGAGTTTTGTTTTAAGCATTTATTAGGAAACTGTTTTTTGTTTTCTTTTGCATAAAAAATAATAATTTAAAAAAATGCATTCATTTGTCTTTGTTTAGCGAGTCCCCATCTGCCACTATGGATGTCCCGACTTTTGATGATCGCCTAGACTACTCTAGTCGTTTAAGTGATCCACAAGTTTTTCAGCATTGATTACACAACATGGACTAGTACTTCACCCGATACTTGCTCTCTAAAATGGAAAAAGTCAGATTCGCTGTCACAAAACTAACTGAACAAGCGAGGCAATACTGGACCAATGTGGTGAAAAAGCGAGTACCCTGTGGCCAAGAACCAATGACACTAGGTTTTATATGAAGGACGAAGTCAAGGGTAAATACACGCCACCACATTACTACAAACATCTTGACAGATGGAACAAATTTTTCCAAGGCAACAAATCTGTCAAGAAACATGTTAACGAATTTGACGAGTTTCTCAATCGTTATAATATCCGAGGCAAACAGAGTTATATCCAAGTCTTTTCCCAATTTTGTGCTGGACTTCGGATAGACCTAGAACATGAGCTTTGTAAATGTGGAATCACTGAGCTTAAAGGGGCTTACGCTTTAGTCCAAGACTTAGATGTTCTCAAGTTGAGTCATGCATTTAAGAGTCAGAATCACCAAGTCCCATCATTAAAATCGACTTCCTGTCAGTATCCACACCAAGTTCACAAACAAAGACTAGCATACAAGGTGGACACGAACGACAAAAGTGCTGAAAGTAACACTAAGGGCAAACATTGAAAAGGACTTCTCCACACTTAGTCCTATAATCAAGTGTTACAACTGTCAAGGTTATGGGCATGTTGCTGCCAACTATCCAACCCCATTTAAGATTGCCATCATTGATAGAGTTTCTATTGAAGCCCCAAAGCCTGATAGCATTTTCTCCGCGAAAATCACTCATGTGATTAAGGAGTTTAGTGTTGTTTTCCCAGCTATTGTCCCTTTTGTTGCTACCGCAACTGTCATTCGCCCTTTCCCTCTCCTGGCTCTACTGCCTACACCACCTTCTCCGCTTTTATTAGTATCGACTCCTATTGTCATTGTCTATTCTTATCGTTGACCTTTTCCTCCTCTATTGCCGACATCCTCCCCTGTGATCATGGAGCTTGTCGATGTCCTCTCTGAAGAACCTATTTGCCATGCGAATAAATCAGAAGACTCAAACTTTGACAAAAAAGATTACAGGTGATAACCTTAAGGAGTCCAGTACTTCGAGTCCTCTTGAAGTCGTTCCAGACATTACGGAATTTACTGATATCTCTCCTAAAGACAATACTCTGAATCTCCTCGAAGTCAATTCTATCATCACGGAATCTGTTGTTGTCTTTTTTGAAGACCTCCCGATAAGCTATTACTAACGCTTGATATCCAACACGCTATTGAGTTAATCCCAGGAGCTAATCTTTCCGACTTGTCACACTCTAGGTTGGATCCTACCAAGCAAACTGAACTTAAAGGGCAAGTTGATGAGTTGTCACTAGAGGTCAACCAATTGTGCCTTATCCCAATAGACATCCATCTTTATGAGGACAAGTTTTTGAGCTATGTACTGATAAAGGATGTCGGTCAGATCAAGGATGTTACCATCTATGGTCGAGCCATGTCCGACAACTCTATAAGTGCTATTATGGGAGGATCTAGCATTACTCAGATTATTAACTTTTCCTCCCTTACGGTTAAACAAAGGGTTGCATTCCAACACATTTTAATACCTCTTGTTCTCATTGTTACAATATTACATATCAGAGAACCAGTTTGGGTTCATGTCGGGGAGATCGACGACAGAAGCTATTCATTTGCTTCGTCAACTTATAGAGCGATTTCGAGAGAGGAAGAGAAATTTGCATATAGTCTTTATTGATTTAGAAAAAACTTATGATAAGGTACCAAGATAGATATTATGGTGGACATTGATGAAAAAAGAATCCCCATCAAATATATTGACAAAATCAAGGATATGTACGATGGAGTAGTGGCAAATGTCAGAACTTGTGGAGGCATAACAAGTGATTTTTCTATCACAATTGGATTGCATCAAAGATCTGCATTGAATCTATTCTTATTTGCTATAGTAATGGGTGAGCTTACTAGAGCTATCAGGATAAGATACCGTAGTGTATGTTATTTACTGATGATATTGTCCTAGTCGATGAGACGAGAGTTAGGGTAAATGTCAAATTGGAGTTATGAAGGCAAACTCTAAAATCTCGAGGTTTTAGATTAAGTGGGGCCAAGATAGAGTATATGGAATGTAAATTCAGTAAACAGGGAATCCGAAATTATAGTATTGTGAGACTAGATGGATAAGAAATACCGATAAGCAGTTATTTTAAGTACTTGAGTTCTATTCCAAAAGTATAGGGAGATCGATAGTGATGTCAACCATAAGATTCAAGTCAGCTGGTTGAAATGGAGGAGCGCAACAAGAGTTTTATGTGATCGTAACATTCCGTTATGGCTGAAGGAAAAGTTTTATCGGGCTGTTATTAGGCCAGCTTTGTTATATGGCACAAAATATTGGGCTGTAAAGAGATATCATGCTCAGAAGATGAGTGTAGTAGAGATGCACATGCTTCGTTGGATGTGTGGTAACACGCGGAGAGATAAGGTGAGAAATGAGAATATTCGTACTAAGATAGGCGTAATCTCTATAGAAGAGAAGATGAGAGAATCGCCTATGATGGTTTGGTTATGTCAGTGTTTTAAATGTCGGCCGACATTTCTGAAATGTCGTCCGACATTTCGTTTTCAAGTCCTCACCGCCACGACATCCCCACCCCCACATTTGATATGAGGTTTTGGAAAATGTCGGCCGACATTTCAGTAAAATCCGAAATGTCGGACGACATTTCAGCGAAATGTTGACCGCTATTTCGGGACAATGTAGGATAACATTTCAGGAAAAACCCAATGTATTGGTTGGTCTTGAACGTTGGAGCAATTGAGAAATTTTTACAATGAGTTGTGATTATATGGAAAATATTAAGACAAGTATACTTATCATAAATATATTTATTTAATTTTGCATAAGTTGTGTATATATTACCTTGATAAAAATTTAAGATTACATTATTTAAGACATTTAGGATATATATTTGTTATCCGCCATGACTTCTGAAATTTACTAGATGGCCCCGTAATATCTCCGAAATTCGAAATCTAACATTTGATTATGACATCCGATATTTTCCCAATATCCGACATTTAAACACTGGGTCATGTGCGACGTAAACCTACATATGCGCCAGTCCGCGAGTAAAGCGTATCAATTTAAGGCAAGTTAAAAGAGTGCAGGGGACCAAAGAAAATATGGATGAAGGTAATACGATAAGATATGAAGACTAAAGGCCTTAGTGAAGGCATATTGCTCGATAGGAATGAGTGGAGAAAGCTGATCCATGTGCCCGATCCGGTGTAATTCTCTTTTCGTTCATGTAGCCTACCCCAAATACTGGGACAAATGGCTTAGTTGTTGTTATTCTCATTGTTAATATAATAGGTAAGTTGCCACATTCATCTAGGCTGGTATCCCTAATAATTCCTTTTGATAGGAGTGGATAAGATTGTTGATACAATAACTCAGGTGCCTAAAATCTTCAATCTCAAATAGGAGTCAAGCTCACTAGATATTCTAGGAAGACCCTTGGTATATGTTAGGCACAAGCTAGGCTCTCTTTTATTGTTCATTATAGACTATTCTGAGTCTGCACATCTGAGTGTGCATCACTTTTTTCACACGTGCACGATCTACACATGAAAAATTAGTGATACATTTGAACAATACAACACTAACTATAATTTATGAGCTTGCATCAGGAAATTATTTAAAAATTTTAGTGCTGACAACTTATGATGGTTCGGATTCGTCCAAATAGTTTTCCCGGGTACTGTTAATGATTTACATGTTATAGTATCAAATTTTTCAAAAATTTGAAGAAATCAAATTGCAATATTCATGTTATATATATCTTTTAAAGATTTTGACATTAATCATATTTTCAATGTTGGGTATTCAGTAGATTACAAGTATTGGATCTTAGTCCTAATAACCCACTAGTTGTAAGCCTTTCCTGAGCTATTTTTCTGAGTCCCCACATCGAGTCCACTCCCAGATATTCATTCCAATACAGCAGTGAAATGTGATAAATTTTAATGATTAAATTACTTGGGTATTCTTATGATATCTGATTGTTTAAAATGATATTATCTATTAAATAGGGAGTTGCAATGGTAGACCCAGTTGTCTTGAAGCGTTACGAGAGCTTTCTACACCAAACTCGACAGAGTCAAATTTTCTCCCACCTGAGGAGAATGATGCAGACATCCGACGATACCAGAGGCGCCACGAGTTATTCGTTTTGTTGATTGGAGTCTGTATTTTATTTATTTGAGTTGAGTATGTTTCTTTTTTGTTTAGTTTTGTGTTTCTCTTTTTTAGTCACACATTAGTTATGTGGGGAAAGTTAAGAGTCTGTAGTTTTATTTAAAGACATGGTATTGTATTGAAAGAAAGGGGATGGAAGTTTATTAATGAAAAAATGTTTGGATTTTCTATTTGAAAATTTAATATAAGATTGAGTGTGAAACTACTTTTCGAGATAGGATTTTGAATGTGAAGCCATATCCTAGTTATCCCCACTATCTTATCTTCTCCCCTCAAATCCAAAAAATCTCACCCCAAACCAACAGCCAAATATCCAGCTCGAAAGAAAATCAAAATCAAAACAGGAACCACAAACCTAAGCCCCACGTCCCTATTATTCACCCACACCCTTCTTTTCTCCTCTTTTTCTTTACCTGCAAGTCTGCAACTGAACCCCACCAAATAATACAAAGCCAAAGAAAGAGAGGAAGCCTAGTTGCTCCTCTTCCAACCCCACGTGCCAACATCGCCCTCCCTTTTCTTTTTCCCCTTGTGGAACCCTAGAGACCCGCATCCACTACTTTCTCCATTGGAACTGCGTCACTGCCTTCACGGAACACACTGCCATTTTCATCGCCCACCTACAGTGCTGCACCTGCGAGCCTGCTCCTCTTCCTCCACCTCGCCTCCATTCCCTACAACAGCACATCAACAAGTTAGTGCATGTACATCTTCGAGTTTAGTCAAGGATCAATAAGAGCAAGTCAATAGAAACCACAATATGGTTACCTGAGAACGCACTTCTCAGTAGGTAATTTCGATCTTCACCATCAGATTATTAATTGGACTACAATATAATTTATTATCTAAAGCCTCCTGTTGTCCAATAAAATTGTGAGATTGTGTAGACTGTTTGAAACTTGTGAATTATTGATACTGATATTGCAAGTAGGATACTGTTCAATAACTGATTATTGCATTGATTCCATAAAACTAGCTTGTTTAAAACTACAAATGCAAATGAAATGTTAAAATCCATCGTTTCGCATTATTAGTTTTAAGTAATTTCCTACCGAGGATCGTAAATTTTGGTGAAACGTTGCGATTTCAAGCTTATCACTGATATACCACACTATAGGGTCCCGTTTCACATCACCCTCCTTTGTTGCTTTGCCTTCAATTTATAGGCTCTGACTTGAATCCCAACTATTTGATTCTAATTACAAGTTGAATCAAATCTCAACTGATGAATCAAATCCTCAACAAATGAATCAAATTCTAAATCCTACCAGTGTATAATGTTTGAGTTTTACAAGAAAAACCTCAACAATAATTTATTATATAATAATTCATTTTCAACTTGGACAGATTCTGTAAATAATCGATATGGCCAGTCAAATGTGTGAATCAGCAAGAGCACTCAACATGAAAATTGTAGATCTTCGAATTCTCTTTCCGTAGACAACTTGAATGACCTTCTCGAATTCGATAGAAGAAGTTATGATCAAAATACCCAGCATGTTTGAAAAACACCCTTCGGTCTTCATTTATGCAAAATCAATCTATTCCGCTTGCTTTTTCTTCTTTCCTTATCAATTGGGCACATGTACTGCAACCACACTAACACATACCCGAGTAGCATTATTTTGATACATAAAATAGATAAATAAGAGTATAAAAATAACATAAAATAATGCTCATCTTGAGAGAAGCTTTCGCCGAAGTCCCACAAGTTAAAGTTTGAAATTGAAAGTTTGATACCTTTGCCTAGGTCTGAGCTGATGCTCCAGATCCCCTCTTAGTCAACCGCAATTCAGTTTTAACTGATAGCAATAATTAAGTCACCAAGTGTAATACCCCGTTTCCAGAATAAGTACTTAGTTGCGTATTCAGCTTTTCGATCGTATTTTTTGATTTACTTCCTGCATTTGACCGATTTCAATTTCAAATATCATTTTCTAATATATTAGATTTTATATGATTTTCTGGATTTTTCCTGAATTAAAATGAATTTCTTCAAAACCGGTGTCGACCAGTGTCACTGATCGATTCCCGAATTTTTATTTTCCAACAGTTAGGAATTTCTAGAAAGTCCTTTAGGCTTTATTTCTTAGAATCCTGTTTTCTATCTAAATACTTTTTCTGAGAATTTTATGAATTTATGAAAATTCTAACGGAGTCGGTAGATAACTGATTCCGGGATTTTTAGTTTTAAAACTATAAAGTGTTTCTTAAAAAGGATTTCACTATTAGCCTTCATATATTATTATTGATTTTTGTGAAATTTACGAGTCGTTCCGAGATACTTGAATTTCGGACGATTTCGGTATTTTCCGAAATGTTTTCCGCATCTTAGACTTAAACCCAGGAACCTGTGTTTCCGATATTTTCATTTTTGGAGATCAAGAAAATATCTTCATTTATCAAATTCTTTTCCTTTTTCCTTTTCTCTATTTTTCTTTCCTTCTTTCACAAGCCAAAGAATTTCCTAATTTCCAAAATTCCAACAATTCAAATTTTTCCACAAATATCCCAAGTTCCACACTCTTCTACCATTAATGCCCTCATTCTCTCTCTCTTCCATGGCCGGCCACCATTGGCCAAGGGAGACAACTCATCTCCCCTATTTGCACAAAACCCCCTCTCAATTACCTTATTTTCACCTCCTTTACAAAATCAAAATCCTATATAAACTTTCCTTTACATTTTTATTTCTCTTTTCTTCACTTCACCAAGAAATTAACCCTCACCACTTTCTCCTCCATCTCAAACTCAACCACCTACTTCCAAAACAACACCTAGGTCTTCATCTCCATCCCAAGCAACCACCACTTCGTTGGATTGGGATCGTCCGCAATATCGTCGAGGATCACTTTGGTGCTTTTCGTCGACCTCGATCTCTTCGAACTTGTAAAGCTTCACACAACCGTTCGAAGTGAGTATTTTTACTCACCAAGACTTGATAAATTCCTATTGTAATTGTGCCTACATATCTTGTACACATATGACATCAAAATCACATTTTTAAACCATCAAACACAACCACCAGCAAATCTGTTCTGTCACTGTTTTCCCACGATTAGTCGACTTGACCTAGGGACTAGTCGACTAACCCATCTGTTTTGAAACGTAGACTTTCATGATTTCACAGTTTTAGTCGACTAGACCAAATTACCAGTCGACTAGAGACCCCTAGTCGACTACTCTCTTGACCCTAGTCGACTAATCTTTCCTGAACCAGAAAACCCAACTCTCGGTTCCAGTCGACTCATCCAAAATATTAGTCGACTTAGGACCCCTAGTCGACTACCCATTCCTCCCTAGTCGACTCCTGTTTTCCTGAAATAAAACATCAACTCTCTGTATCACAGACTTAGTCGACTTAAGTATCCGTTAGTCGACTAGTAGTTCCCTGTTAGTCGACTACCCTTACAACCCTAGTCGACTAACTTTTCCTGAAACAGAATTTCAACTCTCTGGAACCCAGTTTTAGTCGACTCATCTAGACTGTTAGTCGACTTAAGACCCCTATTAGTCGACTAATCCTTCCACCTAGTCGACTAATTCTGAATGTCTGACTTAGTTGATTTCCTATTTGAATTTGGATTTTGCCTTTGATACATGTGTAACATATTATTCCTGTTTATACTTCATGACTTATTATTGTATAGTCTCATTCCATAACTTGTTAAGAAATGGATATCACCACTTATCATGCCATCACTTGAACCAAGCATGATACACTTGACTTTTGTATAAAATGGACCAACTTACATATGGGTCGGGGGAAACAAGCGGATATCGATATGTGTTCGTGTTTACAGTGGCATTAGGTATATTGTACAATTATATTTCCGGTCTGACCTGAGGGCCTCCAGGGGACCGAGGGGAGTGCTTGCTCCCTATTCCTGAATACTGTCATGACAAGGGCATACATAAGTCCCTCCTGATAGGCCTTGCGGCTGGTTCCGTCATCAAGCAACGGAACACCCTGGACCGTGGTCCCGGGCATGCACGGGAACAACTGTAAACATAGTTCGTCGATACAACCGCTGTTTCCAATAACAACCTTGCTTTACTAGGATATGGATCTATGTGCTCTGGGACGCTGGGTCACATAGTTAGATATCACAGTAAGACAAGTAATATAATAAGACGTTAACTGTAGATTCATTGTATCAGGATTTTATCTCTTCATGCTTTCATACTTGTTAGTTGATATTCCTTATAACCGTTTCATCTTTCCTTATTTATGTCCCTTAGCCACTTGGCTATAGTTTGTTCATTGTTATATGTCTTGACTCCTTGGATTTGCACATTCAGATTCTGAGGCTTGGAACGAAGTGGAGCCATCCACAGAGGACCAAGCTTACCTTAGTGAGCAGGCGGATTAGTTCCAGTCCCCTCGTGCTAGACTCCTCCTTTTTGACTCACGGGACCTCCATCCTGCTCGTGAGCTTTTTTTGTATACGTATTGTATATTATTCTTTTGGACTTGGTTATGATGTAATACACATGTAATGTGTAATACTTTATAATATCCTGTAATAACTTTGTATGTGTATATCTTGAGTTGGCATAAGAATATACCACGCTTTGTGTTGTACTCTGAAATCTTGTTGTACTTTTATGCTTAGCGTATATACGTGGGGGCAATTTATGACCTACGTATATACGTCGCAGTGACGTCCCCGTATCCGTGGAATCGGGGCGTTACAGGTTGGTATCAGAGCTTAGGCTCTCAAACCTAAAGTACAATCAAGCAGCAAATTCTAGTAATTTGCTAATGCCAACTACAATATACAAAGTTATTAAGTCCTTCTTGATTCCTTCCTTGATTCATTCCCTTGTATCCTAAACTCCTTCCGATTGTTTTCAAATTCCAGTTTTCTATTCCTAACTCGGTATGGAGCGAAGGACGGGCCGTAACCACTCGGGGCAAGCTTCGAATGGACCCACGGGAGAGAATGTGGATATTTTGAGGGTCATTCAGACCATGATGGAGAACCAGCAGCAGCAGACGGAGCTTCTCCGACAAGAGTTGACAGCACCGAAGGAACAGAGGCCGGGGAACATTTCAGACTTCAGGAGGCTGCAGCCAGCTATATTCACGGGAGAAGAGAAACCACTGGATGCTGAGCAATGGTTGACGGATACATCTGATCTGCTGAATGCAGCTAGAGTACCAAAGGAGAATCAAGTCGAGGTCGCCAAGATACAGTTGAAAGATGTAGCCAGAACTTGGTGGCTCGCTGAAGAGGCCAGATTGGAGAAGCCTGTCACCTGGGACACGTTCTCCAAGAGTTTCTACAGCAGATTCTTCCCTGCTACTGCTCAGAAAGATATGGAAGAGAAGTTTATCAGACTCCAGCAGTGGAACAAGTCCGTGGATGAGTATGCCGCGGAGTTTCTTAGACTTAGCCGCTTCGCGCCGTACATGGTAACGGATGAGGAGAAGCGGGCAAGCAGATTTCAGCAGGGCCTGCAGATGGATATACAAGTATTCCTAATGCCCCAGCAGCTGAAGACCTACTCAGAAGTTCTCACCATCGCTCGAGAGGTGGAGCGTGGGTTAGAGAAGAAGAAAGTGAACTTGATGAAGAACCAGGCTATGAAGAGGCCGTTTGCACCCATGGGAAGAGGAGGCCCATACAGAGCAGCAAAGGTTCAGATGAGGCAACCATTCAGATCAGCTCCTTACCAGATGGCTCAACCAGGTCCTATCTGCAACTTTTGTCAGAAACCCGGACATTCTCAGTAGAATTGCCGGAGGGCAAATGGATTATGTTTGGTGTGTGGATCACGAGACCATGCAGTAGAGACCTGTCCACACAGGAGAATTGGGTTTGCCAACCAAGCTTTGCCGGCACCTCAAGGACCGAATGGACAGAGGGCACTTCCAGGGCCACTTGGGCAGAGGAACCAAGGACCAGTGATGAGGAGAGCTCTTCCCCTTCCTCCACAGCATGTTGTTCGCCCAGTCCAGAGAGGAGCTAGGACTGCAGCAGGGCGTGGTAGAGGTCAGGCTTACAATCTGACTGCAGAAGAGGCTGAGGCTTCAGAGGAGGTGATAACAGGTAACATCAGAGTTCATTCGAAACCTGTTCTCGCTCTCTTCGATTCAGGTGCATCCCATTGTTATATCTCAGACCATTTTGTGGCTTTGCATTCTATACCTGTTAGATCTTTAGACCACAAATGGGAGATTAGTACAGGGAATGGGGTAGTCATATCTTCTAGAGTCTGTACTGATTGTCCGGTAGAACTTTGTGATAAGACCTTGGCCATAGATATGCTCGTACTAGATACCAAAGGGTACGACGTAATCTTAGGCATGACCTGGCTCAGTCAGTACCATGCAGTTATTGATTGTAGGGAGAAGAAAATTAATTTCAGAATCCCTCATCAACCGGAGTTCCAATTTAGTGGAGAAGTGAAGTCTACCAAGGGAAAGACTCGGATGACTACTTCGGAGGTTCAGAAGCAGAAGGTACCGGTGTGGGATGAATTCCCAGGAGTGTTTGCTGAGATCTCAGGACTGCCACCTGACAGGGTGATCGAGTTCTCCATTGACACAGTTCCAGGAGCAGCTCCTATATCCAAGGCTCCGTACAGGATGGCACCGACGGAGTTAGAGATTCTGAAGAAGCAACTACAGGAATACTCGGACAAGGTTTGATTCGGCCGAGTACTTCACCATGGGGAGCTCCAGTATTATTGGCAAACAAGAAGGATGGTGGTAAGAGGCTTTGTATTGATTATAGAGAATTGAACAAGGTAACCATCAAGAACAAGTATCCCTTACCCAGGATTGATGATCTGTTTGATCAGCTTCATGGGGCCCGTGTATTCTCTAAATTAGATTTACAGTCGGGTTACCATCAGCTGAGGGTGAAGAAGGAGGATATCCAGAAGACTGCATTCAGGACCCGTTATGGCCACTATGAATTTCTAGTTATGCCTTTCGGAGTCACCAATGCCCCTGCAGTTTTCATGGATTTGATGAACAGAGTGTTCTCACCTTACTTGGATCAATTTGTTGTTGTTTTTATAGATGACATCTTAATCTATTCAAAGAACAACAGGGAGCATGCAGAACACTTGAGGATTGTGTTGCAGACTCTTCAGCAGGAGCAGCTTCATGCTAAGAAGAGCAAGTGTGATTTCTGGTTGAGCAGTATAGCCTTCCTTGGACACATGGTTTCAGCAGAAGGAATTTCAGTTGATCCCAGCAAAATCCAGGCAGTGAGAGATTGGCCGATTCCGAGGACAGTGACTGAGATTAAGAGTTTTCTTGGACTAGCCAGATATTACAGACGCTTTGTCCAGGATTTCTCTAGGATTGCAGCCCCATTGACCAAGCTCACCAGGAAAGGAGAGAAGTATTTATGGACAGAGGAGTGTACCGCAGCATTTGAGCAATTGAAGCAGAGGCTCATTTCAGCTCCAATCTTGAGGACTCCCTCAGGAAGAGGAGGGATGGTCATATTCAGTGATGCATCAGGAAAAGGCCTGGGATGTGTACTTATGCAACATGATCATGTTATAGCATATGCATCTAGGCAACTGAAGACTCATGAGCGGAATTACCCAACTCATGACTTGGAGCTAGCAGCTGTGATATTTGCTTTGAAGATCTGGAGGCATTATCTTCTGGGAGACAAAGTGTTGATATATACGGATCACAAGAGCCTCAAGTATATTTTCTCACAGAAAGAGTTGAACATGAGGCAGAGGAGATGGCTTGAACTGATGGCGGACTATGATATTGACTTGCAATATCATCCTGGCAAGGTCAATACAGTTCCAGATGCACTGAGCAGGATGCCAGAGAATAGAGTGCTAGTCCAAATCACTCAGCAGAAGGAGTTGATTCAAGACTTCATCAGATTGGACTTGATGATAGTTCGAGGAACTGAGAAGGCAGGACAGTTCATGACTTTACAGATTCAGTCAGCATTGATAGATGAGATCAAGGAAGCTCAAAAGGAAGATCCCAGATTACTGAAATTCAGAGCTCAGGTAGAGGCTGGATTGAGGACTGATATCTGTATTCATCCAGATGGTGCATTATATTTTGGAGGCAGACTTTGTGTTCCCCAAGGAGAAGTTCGACAGAAGATCCTAGCAGAAGCTCACAGTTCAGCCTATTCCATACACCCAGGGGGAACCAAGATGTATCAGGACATCAAGAAGCAGTTTTGGTGGAATGCTATGAAGAGGGAGATAGCTCAGTTTGTAGCCAAATGCTTGGTCTGCCAGCAGATAAAGATAGAGCATCAGAGGTCAGCTGGACTTCTACATCCTTTACCAATACCCGAATGGAAGTGGGAGCACATCACCATGGATTTTGTCACGGCATTGCCTCGCAGTCCTAAAGGTAATAATGCTGTGTGGGTAATCATTGACCGTCTCACCAAGTCAGCTCACTTCATACCATTTCGGGTAGGTCAGACAACAGAGGTTCTGGCAGACAAGTACATGAAGGAGATAGTTCGTCTTCATGGAGTTCCAGTCAGTATTGTTTCAGACAGAGACACCAGATTTAGATCTCATTTCTGGGAAAGTCTCCAAGAAAGTTTGGGAACTCGTCTGAAATTCAGTACATCATATCACCCTCAGACAGACGGACAATCTGAAAGGACTATCCAGATCCTTGAAGATATGCTAAGGGCCTGCATGATTGAGTTTAAGGGATCTTGGGAAGATCATCTTCACTTGGCTGAGTTTCCTTATAACAACAGTTATCAGGCAAGTATCAAGATGGCACCTTTTGAGGCACTGTATGGAAGAAAGTGCAGATCACCGATTTGTTGGGATGAAGTCGGTGAGAGGAGACTTTGGGACCAGAGATCCTAATTCAGACAACAGAGAAAGTCAGAGTCATCAGAGATCACCTCAGGGCAGCACAGAGTAGGCAGAAGAGTTGGGCAGATTCACAGAGAAGGCCATTGGAGTTCCAGGCAGGAGATCATGTGTTCTTGAAGATATCACCTACCAAGGGAGTAATCCGGTTCGGTCTTCGTGGAAAGCTGAGTCCGAGATATATCGGCCCATTCGAGATTTTGGAGCGAGTGGGAGATGTGTCTTACAGATTGGCCTTACCTCCATCTTTGGACGGAGTGCACAATGTTTTCCACGTATCTCAGTTGAGGAAGTATGTCAAGGATGATAGTCATATTTTGGATCATTCCGAACTGGAACTGCAGCCAGATTTATCATATCAGGAGCAGCCGATGGCCATTCTAGATAGAAGTGTGAAGACACTGAAGAACAAGGCTATACCATTAGTGTTGGTGTCTTGGAACAGACATGCGCCAGGAGAGGCCACTTGGGAACGAGAGGACGTTATCCGAGAGCGCTATCCTCAACTCTTCACATCTTGATTGGTAAGACTCTTTCCTTCTATTTTTCTCTACCGTTATTTTCCATCTTATCTTCTCTACCTGTTACCTTTCTTGTTACCTTTCACTTTACGAAATTTCGAGGACGAAATTTTTGTAAAGTGGATGGATTGTAATACCCCGTTTCCAGAATACGTACTTAGTTGCGTATTCAGCTTTTCGATCGTATTTTTTGATTTACTTCCTGTATTTGACCGATTTCAATTTCAAATATCATTTTCTAATATATTAGATTTTATATGATTTTCTGGATTTTTCCTGAATTAAAATGAATTTCTTCAAAACCGGTGTCGACCAGTGTCACTGATCGATTCCCGAATTTTTATTTTCCAAACAGTTAGGAATTTCTAGAAAGTCCTTTAGGCTTTATTTCTTAGAATCCTGTTTTCTATCTAAATACTTTTTCTGAGAATTTTATGAATTTATGAAAATTCTAACGGAGTCGGTAGATAACTGATTCCGGGATTTTTAGTTTTAAAACTATAAAGTGTTTCTTAAAAAGGATTTCACTATTAGCCTTCATATATTATTATTGATTTTTGGTGAAATTTACGAGTCGTTCCGAGATACTTGAATTTCGGACGATTTCGGTATTTTCCGAAATGTTTTCCGCATCTTAGACTTAAACCCAGGAACCTGTGTTTCCGATATTTTCATTTTTGGAGATCAAGAAAATCTTCATTTATCAAATTCTTTTCCTTTTTCCTTTTCTCTATTTTTCTTTCCTTCTTTCACAAGCCAAAGAATTTCCTAATTTCCAAAATTCCAACAATTCAAATTTTTCCACAAATATCCCAAGTTCCACACTCTTCTACCATTAATGCCCTCATTCTCTCTCTCTTCCATGGCCGGCCACCATTGGCCAAGGGAGACAACTCATCTCCCCTATTTGCACAAAACCCCCTCTCAATTACCTTATTTTCACCTCCTTTACAAAATCAAAATCCTATATAAACTTTCCTTTACATTTTTATTTCTCTTTTCTTCACTTCACCAAGAAATTAACCCTCACCACTTTCTCCTCCATCTCAAACTCAACCACCTACTTCCAAAACAACACCTAGGTCTTCATCTCCATCCCAAGCAACCACCACTTCGTTGGATTGGGATCGTCCGCAATATCGTCGAGGATCACTTTGGTGCTTTTCGTCGACCTCGATCTCTTCGAACTTGTAAAGCTTCACACAACCGTTCGAAGTGAGTATTTTTACTCACCAAGACTTGATAAATTCCTATTGTAATTGTGCCTACATATCTTGTACACATATGACATCAAAATCACATTTTTAAACCATCAAACACAACCACCAGCAAATCTGTTCTGTCACTGTTTTCCCACGATTAGTCGACTTGACCTAGGGACTAGTCGACTAACCCATCTGTTTTGAAACGTAGACTTTCATGATTTCACAGTTTTAGTCGACTAGACCAAATTACCAGTCGACTAGAGACCCCTAGTCGACTACTCTCTTGACCCTAGTCGACTAATCTTTCCTGAACCAGAAAACCCAACTCTCGGTTCCAGTCGACTCATCCAAAATATTAGTCGACTTAGGACCCCTAGTCGACTACCCATTCCTCCCTAGTCGACTCCTGTTTTCCTGAAATAAAACATCAACTCTCTGTATCACAGACTTAGTCGACTTAAGTATCCGTTAGTCGACTAGTAGTTCCCTGTTAGTCGACTACCCTTACAACCCTAGTCGACTAACTTTTCCTGAAACAGAATTTCAACTCTCTGGAACCCAGTTTTAGTCGACTCATCTAGACTGTTAGTCGACTTAAGACCCCTATTAGTCGACTAATCCTTCCACCTAGTCGACTAATTCTGAATGTCTGACTTAGTTGATTTCCTATTTGAATTTGGATTTTGCCTTTGATACATGTGTAACATATTATTCCTGTTTATACTTCATGACTTATTATTGTATAGTCTCATTCCATAACTTGTTAAGAAATGGATATCACCACTTATCATGTCATCACTTGAACCAAGCATGATACACTTGACTTTTGTATAAAATGGACCAACTTACATATGGGTCGGGGAAACAAGCGGATATCGATATATGTTCGTGTTTACAGTGGCATTAGGTATATTGTACAATTATATTTCCGGTCTGACCTGAGGGCCTCCAGGGGACCGAGGGGAGTGCTTGCTCCCTATTCCTGAATACTGTCATGACAAGGGCATACATAAGTCCCTCCTGATAGGCCTTGCGGCTGGTTCCGTCATCAAGCAACGGAACACCCTGGACCGTGGTCCCGGGCATGCACGGGACCCACTGTAAACATAGTTCGTCGATACAACCGCTGTTTCCAATAACAACCTTGCTTTACTAGGATATGGATCTATGTGCTCTGGGACGCTGGGTCACATAGTTAGATATCACAGTAAGACAAGTAATAATAATAAGACGTTAACTGTAGATTCATTGTATCAGGATTTTATCTCTTCATGCTTTTCATACTTGTTAGTTGATATTCCTTATAACCGTTTCATCTTTCCTTATTTATGTCCCTTAGCCACTTGGCTATAGTTTGTTCATTGTTATATGTCTTGACTCCTTGGATTTGCACATTCAGATTCTGAGGCTTGGAACGAAGTGGAGCCATCCACAGAGGACCAAGCTTACCTTAGTGAGCAGGCGGATTAGTTCCAGTCCCCTCGTGCTAGACTCCTCCTTTTTGACTCACGGGACCTCCATCCTGCTCGTGAGCTTTTTTTTGTATACGTATTGTATATTATTCTTTTGGACTTGGTTATGATGTAATACACATGTAATGTGTAATACTTTATAATATCCTGTAATAACTTTGTATGTGTATATCTTGAGTTGGCATAAGAATATACCACGCTTTGTGTTGTACTCTGAAATCTTGTTGTACTTTTATGCTTAGCGTATATACGTGGGGGCAATTTATGACCTACGTATATACGTCGCAGTGACGTCCCCGTATCCGTGGAATCGGGGCGTTACACTAAGGCTCGTGTTAGAATTGGAATATGCCAACATGGGTGCAAGGCTCATTTCCTGTATGGACTAACATTACGATTTGAAGTGCCAACCAATCGCGTATTTAGAGAATATTTCAAGTGGGTCCTTTAAATATGATAATCTCAGATATACAGGCACACTAGTAGCTCTAGTGTCTTTTATAAATATTGCTATCAGTACAATGGAGAACCTGGTTTCTTAACTTATTTCCAAATCCCTGCGTAGCTTGAAATTATGAAGATTAGTCATTCAATTAGGATGATCTCCACATCCAACCTAATTTCTTCAAGGTTAAGTTTGTTAAGATGTGATTAGGATTTTGCTCCTTAGCTAATCTATTACAAAAGATAACCGCCTCGTTTCTATGAGCAGGTTGAACAATGAATTGGGTTGAGTTTAAAAAAGAAGGTGGCTGTTATCTTCTTCGTGTCTGTCTTCTTCTCTTTTCGCCTCTTTGCGTGTCTCACATCAAAATTCCTTGTAGAGGCCATTCTAGTAGGGAATTGATACCCTTGATACTAGTTTAAAAAAATAAATAAAAATAAACAATGCACGTCAAACACATAGCACTAAATTTTGAAGCGAGTTCAAAAACACAGAAAAAAAAAGGAAAAAGAAAGCTGCTATAAGAAAAACTCTTAATTCGGTGAGCTAATGTCATTGCCACATAGCTATTACCACAGGCATAAGGCACATTTTACACATAGTGTAGGAATCAAGAGGACAAGGAGCTGTGAATGTTATCCCTACACTCCAAAGGGACTACAAAGAGAAAAATTAACCTCATAAAATAAAGATTCCTATCTAGCTGTAATTTGGACCTCTCTAACTATCTTTCCAGATTTTTGTTGCATAGAAAATTTATTTGAAGAGTAGATCTAGGAGTAAACCTAATGCAAGGTTTGAAATTTCGGTGTCAATATCAGTCGGTACCAACCATAGGTCTCTCGTATCAGAAGTGGCGATGTCAGAAATATCAGCCATTCCATCACAGTGGTATCGGCAATATTAGTTACATTTAATGTCAAACCTTGACTAAATGGTTAAACAAAATTACCAACATTAGAGAACATTTGTGCTTCAGTCAAGAAATGCATCGAGTCCTATAATTCATGGAGTATCTTTGATGTTTATGATTTTTAGATTTCCCGAGCAAAATAGGTTAATATCTATAATAGAAGAAAGCATGCTCTTGTTTTGAATTTGAAGTGATGCAAAACTACAAGAATAAAGAAGAAAGAAAGGGAAAACTAATAAGGAAAAGAAAAGGAAGAGAGACAGACATGTACTACATCTAACTAGAAGTGAATTATATGGAAAATGGGAGGGGATGCAAAGGAGAGGAGATGTTTAAAAGAAGCAAGTAGAGATTTGCCAGAAAGCAAAGCATAAACGAGTTATGTTTGTTTCCTACTTTTGATTACCACTTAACTAGTTATACAGCCTATACTCTATAAGAACAAACCATTCATTAAAGAATTGCATTTCATTTAAAAATCATAACTGACTCAAAATTATTAGATATATAATGGGCTATACATGCTAAGACTTGAAAAGCATAAACTTAAACCAATATCCTGGCAATTCTAAGAAGTTTGGTCCCTAAAACATATTATGATTCCACAAGACCTATATGCTCTAATTAAGGGTGTTCGACGTTGGATAGAAACCAACGAACTAGACTACAAAACCAATCTCAAATACATATCCTACAATGTACAGACTATAGCAATATTTCCCAAAAAAATAAAGAAAGAAAAAGGACAACACAAAAAAAAAAGCTTGCAACTCCCAGTCATCTTACGCTTCTATTTATCCATTTTACAAGTCAGTTTAAGCTGCATGGACTATCAAATGATAAATAGATGCACACTTGTGATGGGGAACCGGGCGGGATTCTCTCCCTAGAGTTTCTCACCCAAGCACACAGGCTGCAAAGCTTTAAAAGCAATTTTTATTTTCCAAAAAAACTATCAATAACAATACCAATCTTGACCTTAAATAGGCCTACATCAACGGAAAGATCCTATTACAACCGATATGGGACTAAAAGAAAACTACCAAATAAATAAAAATTACAATAAAAGGAAAAAAAGAACTAAAACGAGCAGCCTGTCGCTTGAATTTCCCAGCCCTAATCGAACCAAATGAAAGTGTGCGATGACGCCTCCTGGTGTAGAATCGCAATCCTGAAGAGATGTCCACATCATTCTCCCGGGTTGGGAAAAATTCGACTTTGTCGAATGTGAACCTCCGCGGCTCTCATAATGCTCCATACGATCAGGATCCAACCGTTGGAGTTTCTCTCGATTAATCCAAATGTTATTAGAATCAGATAGTCCTTTCCAACGAACCAAAAATCTGTGGTAACCACCATCTCTAGTAGAGACAATCTGATCATCAATAATTTCATCAATTTGTTCTGCCATATGGGTGAGATGTATTTGGGGAAGAGGAGGTAATAAGGGTCTCTCAAGAGATGGCTCAGGGGAAGGCTTATCCAATAAAGGATTATCAGAGAAAAAATTGGACCCTTTATAAGCAACCAAATCTTCAATATTAAAAGAGGGACTAATGTTAAAATCCGGTGGGAGATCTACCACATATGCATTAGAATTAATTTCTTCAAAATTTTGAATGGTCCCGCACTACGTGCATGCAATTTCCTCACGGTACCAGGAGGATACCGTTCAAGTTGAATCCGAACCATCACGTAGTCTCCTACGTTAAACTCATGTGATTTCCTGTGCAAATCTGCATAAGCTTTATAGTTTGTATTATTTTTCTGAATTTGATTGCTGATCTCCTTATGCAAGTCATAAATGTGTGATGCAAATGATGCAGCTGACTCAGACATCCTAGTATGATGGGGTGCCATGAGAATTAAGTCTATAGGTTGCTTAGGTTGATAACCATGCACTACCTCAAATAGACTCATGCCTATGGTTCTATTGACAGAACTATTGTATGCAAACTCAGCAGTAGGTAACACAAGATCTCATACTCTAATATTTTCACCCACTAAACATCGTAGCAGATTACCAAGACTTCTATTGACTACTTTAGTTTGGCCATCAGTTTGCGGATGAAAGGCCGTAGAAAACTGAAATTTAGTTTCCACTTTATGCCACAGGGTTTTCCAAAAGTATCTCGTAAATTTAACATCCCTATTTGAGACAATTGTTTTGGGTAGTCTATGTAACCTAACAACTTCATCAAAGTAGATTGTAGCAATCCGAGATGCATCCGACATTTTGGAACATGACAAAAAGTGAGCCATCTTGAAAAAATGGTCTAAAACCACAAGTATGGAATCATGCTTCCTTTCTGTTTTTGGTAAACCTATCACGAAATCCATACTGACATCTTGCGAGGGACAGTTAGGAACTGGTAGAGGGGTATAGAGACCAGTATTTTGTTTTCATTGCTTGCGAGTTGACATGTACGACATTGACTAACAAGGTTTGCAACATCTCTTTTTAAGCTCAGCCAATAAAACGATGTTCGACAGCTTCAATTATTTTATTTCGCCCGAAGTGTCAAGCAAGTCCCCCTGCGTGTAATTCCCATACCAGAAATTCTCTCAATGAGATACGAGGGATACACAGCAGACGAGAGCGAAACAAATATCTGTCTTGCAGAAGAAAACCATCAATCTCATGAGTCAAACTTATCCCTTAAGATAATGTATATCTTTCTAAAATCAGGACAGGACTCATAAGTGTCTTTGATCTTCTCGAAACCAACCACTTCCGTACTTATGACAGAAAGTAAAGCGCGACAACGCTTAAGAGCATCAACGACCCTATTTTCCACCCCGGCCTTATGCTTAAGGATGTAGGTGTAATCTTGAAGGAATTTTACCCACCTACTATGCCTCGAATTCAACTTCTTTTGAGAGTTGAGATATTTAAGGCCTTCATGGTCTGAATAAATGACGAATTCTTGCGGTAACAAGTAATGGCGCCAGTAACGCAAAGCTTGCACTACCGCATAGAACTCCTTATCGTAGGTAGAGTACCGTTGCTTAGCATCATTTAATTTTTCGCTAAAATAGGTAACGGGATGCTTTTCCTGACTCAAAATACCACCTATCCCAACGCATGAGGCATCACAAGTAATTTCAAAAACTTTCGTGAAATCTGAAAGCCTCATAACAGGAACTTCTATCATTCTCTCTTTGATTTCTCGAAACGCCTTGGCAGCAACTCTAGTCCATTTGAAGTCCTCCTTTTTAAACAATCGGTAATCGGGGCCATGATGGTACTAAAGTTTCGAATAAAATGTCTGTAGAAAGTGACTAACCCATGAAAACTCCTCACTTCTAGAATACTGCATGGCTCTGGCCATTCCACGATAACTTTAATTTTATCGAGATCTGTGGAGACACCTTGTGAAGAAACAACCACTCCTAGGAAAATGACTTAATCAGTAAGAAAGGTACATTTCTTAGGGTTGGCATATAAGCTTTCCTTTCTCAAAACTACACAAACTTGCGTGAGGTGGTCCAAATGTTGCTCCGTTGATTTGCTATAAATGAGGATGTCATCAAAATATACGACTACGAACTTCCCGATAAAGGGTCGCAATACTTGTGTCATCACTCTCATAAAAGTGCTTGGAGCATTAGACAAACCGAATGGCATGACCATCCACTCATACAGCCCATCCTTCGTTTTAAAGGCTGTTTTTTATTCATATCCCGAGCGAATTCGAATTTGGTGATAACCACTCTTCAAATCTATTATTGAAAAGATAGTAGCACCGGTCATAATGTCAAGCATATCATCCAACTTGGGGATTAGAAAACGATATTTTATCTTTATTTTATTGATAGCATGGCTATCCACACATACGCCATGTCCCATCTTTCTTCGGCGTTAACAGTGCGGGGACCGCGCAAGGGCTCAAACTTTCTCGTATGAATCCTCTGCTCAACAACTCTTCAACTTGCCTCTTGTAATTCGGCATGTTTCATTAGGTTCATTCGATAGTGCGGCAAGTTGGGTAGAGTGGCTCCTAGAACTAGATCAATAGCATGTTGAATGTCCCACATTGGTGACAGTTGATCAGGGAGGTCGTTAGGAAACACATCAGCAAACTCTGTGATAAAAGGGGCCACTTTAGGAAGAATCGTCTTATGAGATTCTTTCACTACTTCCCGAGCAGCCAAAACGATGACTTGTGCCCCACTAATCACTTCTTGTTCAATTTCTTTAGGGCTGATTAAGTTGAGATTCTTCTCTTTTCTCGTGTCCATTGGTTTTTTTTTCTTATTTGGATCTGGGTTAACTCGGAATTAGTTTGATCCGTTGCCCTTCATAGTTGAAAGTACAAGTGTTGGACTTTTCCCACAAAGTCACGTCCATATCAAATAGCCAAGGTCGACCAACTGCATCCATAGTTATTACATCATACCAAATTTTGTCCTTATAGGTGGCAAATTGCATGGGTACAAGACATCATTCGTTCACCCCCATCGATGTTGTGTTAATCCAGGTAACTTTATACGGGTTAGGATGAGGGACCGTCTTCAACCCTATCTTTGAAATTAAACTAGATGACACAGCATTTATGCAACTTCCACTATCAATAATGATTTTACAATTGTTTTCACCAATCTTTATCCATGTATGGAAGATCGAGTTTCTTCGCCAGTCAACCATATCTTTAGGTTGAGAGAGGGTACATCGAACGACAGCAACATGCCTGATAATATTAAGAACTTCCTCTTGTTCTGAGTCATTCTCAGAATCATTGCTCGCATTCCCTACGAATACAATGTCCTTCTGAGGTTCATCATGTGCCTCATCTGATTGATCATCCAGAAATAGGGTTCTGAATTTACTTGGGCAAAACTTTTCTACGTGTCCATATCCTTGACATTTAAAGCATTGGGTGCGGGGGTTGGTTCGTGGCACGCCCTCAACTGGGCCTTTACCCTTGAAATCTCCCGTTGGGACTGAATTGTTAGGATTGGTTTGAGCTGGGACTGTCCAGAGGTGGCTCTAGTGCCTTGGTTCTTATAATCTGAACCTCATTGATAGTAAGATCCTCGAGACGCATCTAAGTCCCGAACTATCTGATAGGAGTGTTCTAAATCACTAACACCCCTTGCAAAGAGTTCCCTACGGAGATCATCACAAAGGCCAGACCTGAACCTAGAGAGAGTTACGGTTGGGGATTCATTGACGAACTCGTTGCACCGGGTCAAGAACTCATCAAATTTCTCAATGTATTCCGTAACAGAGTGAGTCCCTTGTGTTAGCCTACTCCATTTGTCTAACAGTTGATCCTGAAAAGTAATGGAGAGGTATTTATTGCTTAACTTGGCCTTCATCCCATCCCAAATTCAGATCGGTTCTTGCCTCCTGAGGGCTATCAGTCTTTCAACATTAGACCAATATTGTCCCGCTTGTCCTACCAGTTTCATGGCAGCGAAACGGACTCGCCACTCTTGGGACATCTCGAACCACTTGAAAATAATGCTCTAAACTCATTACCCAATCAAGGTAATATTGTGGGTCTAAGCGGCCGTCAAAGTTCGATACGTCCACTTTGATGTTTTCAAGTACCGTTCATCCTCATCGTATCGATTATAATTCACATTGTTTCTCTCCTCTCGGCGGTTATTGAGGCGACGCTCTCCATTGCGAGCTCCATCATGACGTTCTACTTCCAACCTATCCAACCTCTGGTCTAGGGTGTTCATTTGGGCCATAATTTCCTCAAGAGTTTTGAGAATTTCAAGAGTCATAATCTGTTGGTGAGGTGATACCAGACGAAGACGCATTAGGATCCATATCTGTATTGGGTTCTACTGGGTCGTAGATTTTAGCACTACGAGTACGCATGCACAGTTACTTACTTTTTTTTATCTAAATGCTGAATTTATGATGATCTTTTTTTTCTAATATATGTATAGATGTTAATGAATGCAATCTATTAATTTCTATATGCCACTAACAAACTCTAATGCAATCGTGCAGGATGATGCAAAAGACGCGGAGAATCAGCAACGATTCAGTAAAGTAAAACGCACAATAAGGCGAATGAATTTGCTAGCAAGCTCAAGTGTAAAATAGAGACTGTGTTAAAAAAGAATTTGCAATTTAGGCCTCAAAATTTTGTATAAATATTAATTCTATGCAACTATTGATGTCTCCTATTTATTAGGAGTCCCTGAATTAATATTAAGATAGTCGCAAATAATAGGCAAAGCAGATACACTCACTCACTGTTTGTGGATGGCAGATAATCGACGAAATTATTATGATAGAATTTAAAGTAGTAACAAAATTTTTGTTCAAAGGAAATTATCCCGAATACTGATTACCTAGATAGTCGAAAATGCACTGACTTGATTATGGGTTTCCTTCAAGACACTGGAATAGCTGAACTCGTTCTTTAGCTTTTTCACAGTAGTCAGGCTCTTCTGTTGTATGGCCACGTGCCCAGACAGTTTTGACCCTACACTGAAATCCTGAGCATTGGCTTCAGCAAATGGATCAAAGGCAAGTAGAAAAGAGGAGTCGTCGGTTGCCACTCGCATCAAGACGAAGGCAAGTTGGATGAGATGAACAAGCGAACAAGCAAGATGCGTGACGAAGTGCGTGAGGGATTGATGCGAGTGGTGATGCGGATCTCAGATCGTGGTGCCGGTTGACTGCAGATGACGAAGGCGAGTCGACTTTAGTTGTTGTGGTGGCGATGGTGGATCTTGGAGGAGATCTCGACGTTGATGGAGGATTGGGGTGAGGATCTTGGCGTCGATCGAAGCCGACGAGAACGGAAAGTGCTTGCGTGAGTACCTTTGGGTGGATTTTCTTTTTGTATTTTGGAAGAATTCAGGAATTGAGCTCTGATACCAATATGATGGGGAACCGGGCGGGATTCTCTCCCTAGGGTTTATCACCCAAAACACACAGGCTGCAAAGCTTTAAAAGTAATTTTTATTTTCCAAAAAATATCAATAACAATACCAGTTTTGGCCTTAAATAGGCCTACATCAACGAAAAGATCCCATTACAACTCATATGGGACTAAAAGAAAATTACCAAATAATAAAAATTACAATAAAAAAGAACTAAAACGAGCAGCCTATCGCTTGAATTTCCCAACTCTAATCAAACCAAACTGAAAGTGTGCGACGACGCCTCCTGGTGTAGAATCGCAATCTTGAAGAGATGTCCCCATCAACTTGAGCTCCAGAAATAGATTGAAGAATCTTGAATTCAAGAAACAAAGAGTCAATAGAATTTATTCTTTTTCTCCTATTTTCCATAAATAGATGCACACTTGAGATCTGGAAAGAAATTGAAGGATCTTGAATTCAAGAAACAAAAAGTCGGTAGAGTTTATTCTTTCTCTTTTTTCCTTTTTCCCTTTTTTTGTTTGGGGGGTGGGGGTTTAGATATGTACCCCCTAAATCTTTTATATTTAGAAATTTACCCCCAAAATCTTCTATAATGGTAAAAAAAAATATTCTAATTTTTGTTGTTAAGTGTTATATTTTTTTCCTAAAATTCCAATATAGGGATGTGCATCGAGCGGGGTGGTGCGGTTTTTGCCCCAAAAAAAATCAAAACCACAAAGCACCGAAGTCATCGTCGCCGCCGCACCATACCAAACCGAAAAGTTCAGTTCGGTTTAGGTTTCAGACCGAGAGGAAGAGAGATGAAAGGGAAAGGAAGAGAGACAGACCGAGCTCACGTCGTCGAGCTTGTCATCATCCCCGAGCAATAGCGAACATCCTCCTCGTCATCGAGCTCGTCGTCGTCATCCCCGAGCTGGAGTCATCCTTGTCATCATCCCTGAACATCCGCGTCGAGCTTGTCCTCGCTGCTTTCCCCTGCTCTCGCTGCTCGTCACTACTTGAGGGAGATGAGAGAGGGAGTTAGGGTTTCGGGGGAAAGAGAAAGAGAACGAAGTTGGATTGTGGATTATATAGAGGAAGGAGGAGTTGGGCCTTGTTGGGTTTGGGCCTGGATTAAAAAAAGAATGAGAAAGAAAAGGAAAAGAGTAACGAGCCTAGGCTTTGGGCCAAGAGAAAAGAAAGAAAAAGAAACCAAGTTCGGTTTATCGGTTAACCAAATTACGCAAATTTCAAACCGCACCCGACCCGAATTTACCCTCAAACCAACCGAACCAAACCGATCAGTTCGGTTCAATCAGTTTATTTGGTTTACCCGAATAATGATCACCCCTGTTCCAACATTACCCTTCTCTCCTCTCATATTTTCCCCATTGTGAACCCGTCTCTCTAAACCTCCTTCAACCCTAAAAAAACTGAAAAACACCTAGAGGGGGGGTGAATAGGTGTAATTGCTAATCTAAGAAACTAAATGCAAACTAAGTGCGCTAAATGCGGAAGCTAATGCAAATTATGCACAAACTAATACAATACAACAAGTGTAGCCGAATTCCCCTTGCGAGGCTCTGGACTAACTCCCCTTGATTCCCCTTGAAATGGGTTGAGGCGCTATGTGAAGCTCTTGTTGGATGAGTATAAGTTAGGCACACACACAAGCAATCCAAGCAATATGAAATGCACACAATCAAACCAAGCATATAAGAATGAATTGCAATATAAAAGATGCAAGGCAACACAAGCAATATATAAGATATGTATGCAATGAAAAAAATGATGCTTGAATGAAATGATGCTTGCACAAAGTAAAGAGAGAGAGTTAGAGAGACAATGGATCAAAACGCAAACACCAAGATTTGTTTCGAGGTTCGAGCACCTTGCTCTACATCCCCGCCTACACCACCGTGTAGGATTTCCACTATCTCAACTCCCACCGAGGGAACCTCTACCGAAGAGGATTTCTTACAACCCAAGGAGTACCGAACTCCTCTCTCAATACAAACCACAACACCTCACACTAGAGGTGTCAACCAACAACCACACCTCTACCTAAGAGGCTTACAAACACAATCCCAATCACCTCACACTTGAGGGATCCAAACCAATACCACTCCGATCACCTCTACCGAAGAGGGATTCACAAATAAAAGGAGGGTTACAACACAAGAGGTTTACAACAACAACCTCAAACTCTCTCTTTCTTTTTCTCTTTTCTTTTTCCACAAAAACAAGATCCTAATAGTTTAGGATAGATGATATAGCTCAAGTGTGGAATCAAAGTGTTTTTGGAAACAAGCAACAAAGAAAAACTACTTGGGAAATCTCTTGTATATGATAGAAAATGAAATACCAAATCAAAATCCCAAAACCTAGTTTTCTTTGATTTTCCAAAAAACCAAAAACAAATAAGATGAAATCTTTTTGGCTTAAAACCCTTTTAAAAACTCTTTTAAACACTAGAGAAAGTCTGGAATTTTTAGCTCTAAAAATCTTAGCCAAAACAATGGAGAAATGGGGTATATATAGCCCCTAGGAAAAACTAGCCGTTAGGCTGATGTGGCAGCCTGACAGACTGCCGGTCGACCGGTCCGGTCGACCGCCAACGGTCAGAATTATGACCGTTGGGCAACTGCGGTTGACCGGCCCGGTCGACCGAAACATCCTGAGAGTTGAACTCTCAACTCGGTCGACCGGTCCGGTCGACCGACTACAATGTGTAGCCAGCGTGCACGTCTGTGCACATCGGTCGACCGACCCGGTCGACCGGCCACTTGGTGCGGTCGACCGGTCCGGTCGACCGAACTGGCCTGGCAGGCACAGTGCAGAACTGCACAGATACGGGATTTGAAAATAGGTCTTTTCACTCAATAAAAATCCCATAAATTCACAGTAAATCTAAAAAATAGTTTTAATCACAATAAAACTGTTTTTCTAAAAATATGTTTTTCTAAAACTTGTTTTATCATTTTATGTTAAAACATAAACATGTGATAAAAATTTCAAGACAATATATCACATATCAATTCATTTTAGAGTCTTGCAAATTTTATCAAAAACAAAACCTGTATTTTGTCAAACTTGATTTTTCCAAAACATGAACAGGGATATCAAAATAAGTTTGTTTACCAAGTTAAAGCATGTATGTATAAATAGAAAACATCTACTATACATATAAATCATGAAAACTTGTTTTGATCAAACTATTCATGAAAACCAAATATCAAAACATAAAACGTGTGTGTTTGTGCACTTGAGCATATCAACTATACTAAGCTTTACAAATGGATCTAAAACTCTATCTAAACTAGGATACCTAAGTCTTCTTGACGATCTTCATCTTCAAGTAGACTTGCTCCAAAACTCCGTGATTCTCCAAGTGCAAAGGTATGATCTTTAAGCTTTGGCACCGGAATCACCATGATAAGCTTCTAATCATCTTGTTGAAGCTAATCACCAACTAATATCCTGTTAATGATCTGAAACTTAGAAACATAAGAATATTAGTAAACATAACTACATGAGTGTTGATCATCATCAAAACTAGAGTGGAAGGCCATTGGGCCAACAATCTCCCCCTTTTTGATGATGACAAAACTCATGGAGTTATATATGCATGGATTAAAGTTAAGCTTCAAAGAAGCTCCCCCTTAACTCATGCATAGGGATAAACAATAAATATATGCAATGAATGTTAAACATGAAACATGCATATGCATAAACAATAATTGGTTCTAGATATCAAATGGAATATTCAAAACAAAATAAGCTCTAGATACAAAATAAGCTCTAGATACCAATTACAAAGCAAACTCTATAAATCAATTAAACTTACTTGAGATTCTTGAGATTAAAACATAATATATGCATAAACATAAGCATGCATATAAAACACAAATACTTCTCCCCCTTTTTGTCAATCATCAACAAGGGGTAAACAATCAAAACCATAGATAAAATGAGGGGTAAAAAATCTTTCTCCCCCTTTTTGTCAATCAAAACAATGCAAACAATGTTCTCCCCCTTTTTGTCTAAAACAAAAAACAAAATCAATAAGGGGTGACTACAAACATGATATCAATTAAAAATATGTCAATGAAGCATCTTGATACCAATAAACAAGAATCAATATATGTTATATGCTATATACATTCATGAAGAGGAAGACGCTAAGTTAGCTTCCCTACACATATGCATTACATGAAGAAGGGATGACAAGCCCCAATTCACATAACACATATTATGTAATGCATAAGAGGAGATGTGAAGCTCCCCCTACACACGTATATCATATAAAGAAGAGTTGTCAAGCTCCTCAATTTATAATATACTCAACATGAATCTATATGTAAGAGAGATGTTAAGCTCTCCTTGCATATAGGAAATACAAATCAAAACTTTGAATATATTCTTTTAAACAACATATGAGATGCCAATTGTAATTAAACATAAATTTTGAATTCCTAAAACATGAATCTCGATACTAAATGTATTCAAAAAAAATTTTGAATTTCTTAAATACGATACCAATTGTAAAAATTGTTCATTTTAAAACATATAAACAAATTTTAATCATAAAGTGTGGGAGTACAAATACCAATTGAAATACAAAATCATATTTTCTCCCCTTTATGAAATACAAACTAAAGTCATGCATAGTCTTGATAACAATTTAAAAGTAATCAATTTAAACAAAATTGAAACTCAAGCACTAGCATAAACACAAACATATATATATGTATGAAAAATAGATACCAATAGAATTGATATACTTGGAATTTAAAGCATACATACATACAAAACATATATGAGTATACAAGAAGATCAAAATGATACCAATTGAAAGAGTTCAATGATACTAATTGACATAGCAATAAGGTCAAGTGTATACATCATATTATCTACCACCCAATCATAATTCAAGTTTTAAAGATTTTCAATTTAGGGCATACATGAACATGATCTCCCATCCTACCGCCCTTTGAAGGTAGGGGTTTTCAAAAATAGATTTGAAAATGTAGTTTTGTTTGAAAATCTCTACCATATGAAGAATACCGCAACTAGTTAAATGAAAAACTTGTTAACTAGCACGAAATCCTTCAAGTAAGGAATAAAACAAAAATGAAATTCACATGATAATCATCACTCTAACCAATAAAGCATAACTCATGAGAAACAAACATGAGCAATAGATATGAGTGTACAAATAATATGTGAAGTTCATAATCATGAAAAAATATTTCATTAAGCTCAATTATTCCTTAAAACATAATTCCATCAAAAACATGAAAAATCATATAAAACTACTTATTTTCAAGGCATATGTATGTCTAATACAAACTAAAGTATACATACATATCCAAAACATAACGAGTCCACAAAGATATATGCATGAAGGCACGTGGCTCAAAAAGGATACTCATGTATAGTCAATAGTTTGGATAAGATGGTCATATACATGAAGTTAAACATGAACATATGAAAACTTGAAAATCACGAAAGACTAAATTTTCATAACAACAATTTTCAATTCAAGGTATATGTATGAATTGTCAACACAATAAGTATACATACATATCCCCAACACAATTTGAGTCCATATATATAGATTTGCATGAAAGACAAATGACTCAAGGGGTATACATGTATATCTTAATGTTTTGGCAAAATAAACATATACATGAAATCAAAACTCATATAAATCCAAAAATATGAATACAAGTCTAAAATGTATGGATCATCAAAACTAGACTATACTAGCACATCTAATGGGTTCAAATAAGCATTCAAGCTCAAACATATATAGATTTATTTGTAGCCCACTCTATGTACAAGTATATAACTAGTCTTAATGAAAACTAACACTTAAACATGTAATCAAGTCATTGAGCATCAAAACAAACACGAATACCATATTTCTAACTAAAACACATGCAAAATTCATCAAAATTCTTTTATTTGAATTTTAAACTACATATACATGCAAATAGGTATAACAAGTATAAATGAACGAATCATCAAAACTAGCTCATGCGTGTTCATATAGTGAATACAAATGAGCATGAAGTTCAATTGCATATAAAACAAATGTAACTCACTATTTGTACATGTATAACACAAGTTTTGACAAGATCCACATTTAAACATGTCATAACCACAAGGAGTATCAAAACAAGCTAGAAATCAACATCATAAGAACTAAAACATGATTACTATGTAAATTCACATGCAATAGATTCATGATGTACATTATAGCTAAACAAACGGTGAGAACACTAAATGTGAATCAAATAAGCATGTGTGTCTCAAATACTATACATGTATGTCAAGGATCTAATAAACATGGAATGAACATACTAATCCATAGACATCAAAAACATGCCATAATCAAATGAATATGAAAGCATGGGAGTTTAGGAATCGTTACCAAAACCTCAAGGCAACTCTCCTTGTCTCCAAAACTTGGTGGTCCTATCCACCATCTCTTCCCTTGAAAGTGATGCATCCAATTGATTTCCTTTAAGTCCGGAATGCATCCACTCCAAGGTGTCATCACTCTCACGTCATGTGAGAGCCCACACCTACATCAAAACAATAGGAGGGTGGTCTTTGGTACCCATCTCTTATTGGGTCCATGGGGGTTAGTCCCTTCTCTAACCCAAACAAATTTCTTTGCTAAATTAGTAGTATGTAATCTATCAAAACAAAATTTAGCAAGGTGGCCCTTACGTCCACAATGTGTACATGAGTACACATGAGCATACATGTGTTGATGGTGTCCGTGTGGAGCATGTGTATGCCGTGATGGGTGTGCATGCATAAAGGATGGAACTTGTTTCTTTCGAACCAAGGTTTCCAACCGTGAGTGGTTCATGGCACATTGGCTCATAGTGGAGCCCAAACAATCTACTCTCTTCTTTAACATACAAATATCATCATTGATCCTAGAAGAAGAGGTACATGCATTAGGTAGACTAGATGAAGAAGCTACACTAGCATGGCAAACATGTGCATCAATTTTATTTTGCAAAACAATATTCTTATCTAAACAAACATTCAACTCATTTGAAATAGAAATGATTTTGTTTTTCAAAGCAACATTCTCTTTAAAACAAAATCAACTTTAGAAGACATATTTTCATTTTTCTTCAAAAGAGTTTCACAATCATTTTTAGACTTTAAAAATTTATTTTCTTTTAAAGCAAGTTCCAATTGAGATCTCAATGAATCCCTTTCATTATAGGCCTCAACTTTCTCTTGCAAAACACAATCAAGTCTAGCATGCAAACTTTTATTTTCTTTTTCAATATCTAGACTTTTCTTTTTCAAAATCTTATATTTTTCAATAAGTTTTCACAAACAATTGAAAGTTCTTCATTTAAAGCATGGGCATCAAAATTATCACATGAAGAACTAGAGCAATCATCACTATCTAATTGAAGTTCCGATTGTACCTCAAGGGAGTCATTCCCTTGGACCATGAAGCATTGTGAATCGGATTCTCCACTAGATTCCTCCGGTTGGTTTGACATTTGAAGCTCGGAGGTGGTGGTGGTTGTCAATTTGTTCCACACTGCAAAGCGGAATCAAAGTTAGAAACACATAAAAGATAATCTTTAGATAAAGTGCTTCTAATGGCCTCTAGGGCTTGTGCATTGGCCCCTATATGATTACCATCACCAAGATAACATCTCTTGGTGGCGGCAAGGAAGACATGCAAACCTAGGGTCTTTAGGTACATAGACATCCTATACTTCCAAATATCAATGTTGGAAGGATCATAACTAGGTGGGGTCATGAAGTCCATGGTATAAACTAGATGTGTACAAACAAGCAAACAAATGCAAATAAGATTAGCAATCAAAAGATCACTCCTAGGATGTTAAGCCTAAGTATCAGGAGCACTAGCTCTGATACCAATTGAAAAACACCTAGAGGGGGTGAATAGGTGTAATTGCTAATCTAAGAAACTAAATGCAAAACTAAGTGCGCTAAATGCGGAAGCTAATGCAAATTATGCACAACTAATACAATACAACAAGTGTAGCCGAATTCCCCTTGCGAGGCTCTGGACTAACTCCCCTTGATTCCCCTTGAAATGGGTTGAGGCGCTATGTGAAGCTCTTGTTGGATGAGTATAAGTTAGGCACACACACAAGCAATCCAAGCAATATGAAATGCACACAATCAAACCAAGCATATAAGAATGAATTGCAATATAAAGATGCAAGGCAACACAAGCAATATATAAGATATGTATGCAATGAAAAAAATGATGCTTGAATGAAATGATGCTTGCACAAAGTAAAGAGAGAGAGTTAGAGAGACAATGGATCAAAACGCAAACACCAAGATTTGTTTCGAGGTTCGAGCACCTTGCTCTACATCCCCGCCTACACCACCGTGTAGGATTTCCACTATCTCAACTCCCACCGAGGGAACCTCTACCGAAGAGGATTTCTTACAACCCAAGGAGTACCGAACTCCTCTCTCAATACAAACCACAACACCTCACACTAGAGGTGTCAACCAACAACCACACCTCTACCTAAGAGGCTTACAAACACAATCCCAATCACCTCACACTTGAGGGATCCAAACCAATACCACTCCGATCACCTCTACCGAAGAGGGATTCACAAATAAAAGGAGGGTTACAACACAAGAGGTTTACAACAACAACCTCAAACTCTCTCTTTCTTTTTCTCTTTTCTTTTCCACAAAAACAAGATCCTAATAGTTTAGGATAGATGATATAGCTCAAGTGTGGAATCAAAGTGTTTTGGAAACAAGCAATAAAGAAAAACTACTTGGAAATCTCTTGTATATGATAGAAAATGAAATACCAAATCAAAATCCCAAAACCTAGTTTTCTTTGATTTTCCAAAAAACCAAAAACAAATAAGATGAAATCTTTTTGGCTTAAAACCCTTTTAAAAACTCTTTTAAACACTAGAGAAAGTCTGAAATTTTAGCTCTAAAAATCTTAGCCAAAACAATGGAGAAATGGGGTATATATAGCCCCTAGGAAAAACTAGCCGTTAGGCTGATGTGGCAGCCTGACAGACTGCCGGTCGACCGGTCCGGTCGACCGCCAACGGTCAGAATTATGACCGTTGGGCAACTGCGGTCGACCGGCCCGGTCGACCGAAACATCCTGAGAGTTGAACTCTCAACTCGGTCGACCGGTCCGGTCGACCGACTACAATGTGTAGCCAGCGTGCACGTCTGTGCACATCGGTCGACCGACCCGGTCGACCGGCCACTTGGTGCGGTCGACCGGTCCGGTCGACCGAACTGGCCTGGCAGGCACAGTGCAGAACTGCACAGATACGGGATTTGAAAATAGGTCTTTTCACTCAATAAAAATCCCATAAATTCACAGTAAATCTAAAAAATAGTTTTATCACAATAAAAACTGTTTTTCTAAAAATATGTTTTTTCTAAAACTTGTTTTATCATTTTATGTTAAAACATAAACATGTGATAAAAATTTCAAGACAATATATCAACATATCAATTCATTTTAGAGTCTTGCAAATTTTATCAAAAACAAAACCTGTATTTTGTCAAACTTGATTTTTTCCAAAACATGAATAGGGATATCAAAATAAGTTTGTTTACCAAGTTAAACCATGTATGTATAAATAGAAAACATCTACTATACATATAAATCATGAAAACTTGTTTTGATCAAACTATTCATGAAAACCAAATATCAAAACATAAAACGTGTGTGTTTGTGCACTTGAGCATATCAACTATACTAAGCTTTACAAATGGATCTAAAACTCTATCTAAACTAGGATACCTAAGTCTTCTTGACGATCTTCATCTTCAAGTAGACTTGCTCCAAAACTCCGTGATTCTCCAAGTGCAAAGGTATGATCTTTAAGCTTTGGCACCGGAATCACCATGATAAGCTTCTAATCATCTTGTTGAAGCTAATCACCAACTAATATCCTGTTAATGATCTGAAACTTAGAAACACAAGAATATTAGTAAACATAACTACATGAGTGTTGATCATCATCAAAACTAGAGTGGAAGGCCATTGGGCCAACAAAAACACCCCATCTCCTCTCTTCCTTATTGTGAACTCATATTTAAACCTCCTTCAACCCTCAAAAATAATGCATTAGTGAGTCTAGTACACCTAAACCTGATGATATCAATGTTTCAGAGGATAATACTAGTGATCTTGAGCATGTATTAGTGGAGTCTAATATGCCTGTATAGGTTTCTAGGTACTCACTTGCCATACTTATGATAGAAAATGGAATTGAGCATGAGATGATTAATACTAGCGTTGTTACATCTAGTAAACTATCTGAGTTCTCTCATGCAGAATGTGGTTATGAGGTTGCTCCTAACTGTTCCTCTTCTAATGAGTCAGTGAAATTCTTTACTATAGTTCATTAAGTTACTCCAAGTCTTTCTTATTTTAGTGAATGTTTGGAGTTACTTTCTGACTTTGATCATATTTCTGTTAGTCCCAGTGATGTTATATCATAATGGTATCTGATGTACGTCCTCCTAGGAAACTCATATAAGTTATACCTAGTAAGTTTGTTACATTGTATTTGCTTGAAATGCATGAGACCCACAAACAGATAACAATTTGCAATGATGATTACAATTTGTTGTCTATCTACATAATATTTTGCAGGAATTTGTAGTAAAAAATGTGGTGATGGTTATGATTCACTCTAAGATGTTTGGTTATGATTCACTCTGAGATATTCCCCCCTCAGGACTTGAGTCAGTTGCACGCTAGACGTATCTGTCCTATTAGAGTCCTGAGGAGGATTACTTCAATTACTGATAAATTGGATATCCCATGGGACCCTGATATCAATTCGGTTCTCAGTGGAGCAGATTCAACTCTTTCTACTCAATGTGTCTTTCAAGCTACCATCGACTGTAACTGATCCGTCATGGAGGCCAGTCTCACCTCCACCCCCTTGGTTCGGACTTGATGCATGACCAACAGTTCTCAGACCACCACCATAGCCCGATTGAGATGCTTCGTGCGGGGATCCCACATTCGACAGTGTCGAGTTTTTTTCACCCGGGGAAATGATGAGGACATCACTTTGTTTGTTAGTTTTTTTATTATGTCTTAGTTTATTTTGAATTTATGTGTTTTCTATTATTTGAAGTTTTAGTACCACATCAGTTATATTCTGAGACTGGACTTTTGTAAAGCCTATGAATAGGCCCCCAAGACTTCTCTTATTGTAGGGAATGATTGAAATTAAAATTTCAGTTAAAATTCTTGAGATTTGTTTAAGGGGTGTGAAACCCAATTGTGTGCAAGATGTGTGAAGCCCAAAACCTATCTAAATTTTTATTTCTTTTCTCAACCCTAGTTTTCTCTTTTCTTTTTTTCTCAAAACTCTAGTTTTTTCTTTTTTTGGATTGAAGGTGATTTTGATCCACCCATATTACATCAAATACCCATCTCCTCTCTTCATCCTCATTTCTATCAAAGAACCTTATTTATATTTGAGAAATCTTCTCTCAGTAAAACCCTCTCAAAAACCCTAAAATTGATCAAAACTATTCCTTAAGCTCAAACAAGCCTAAATCTCAAAAGTGGTCAAGGAGAGTGGAGTAACAGAGTTGCAATCAAATCAAAAATAGAGAGAAGTAGTGGACGTGTCGGCATCGTTATCGTCAGTGATAAGGTGAAGAAGTAGAGAGGAATGTAGAGGAAATGTGGGAGAGAGAAGGTGGTGGGGGTGCGGTTATCTAGGGCGACGAGATCAAGAAGGAGAGAGAAGGCGGTGGGATATGGTTGTCGCTGTGGACGGGATCAAGAAGAGGAAGCGTGCAGGCGGCGATGGTGGTATGGGAGAAAGGAGGTAGCGGGGGTGTTGGATGAAGATGTCGATGGAGATTTCTTTTTTTCCCTTTTTTCTTCCCCTTTATGTGTATCAACTAGGGGTATAAATGTTTTTTTGGTTATAATTTGTTCAAAATCTAACAAATGTTAACATGGGGGTATTTTTTTTACAATGATTTGGAGGGTATACAAACAATATACATAATTTGGGGGTAAATTTCTAAATATAAAAGATTTGAGGGGCACATATCTAGAAACCTTTTTTAATAGCAATGGCAACATTATTATCAAAGCTGACAAGCCATCAAGCAAGTTACATGTGCCAAAAAAATATATCACAAGTGTACATATAATGCAATTAGTAATTAGTTGTGATAGATCATAGAAAAGCATGACAGCTTGTGAAATAACCTGGGCAGGTTACTGAAGTCATGCCTTGAATGCCCAAGATGGCAAAGTTAAACTTCAACATGCGTTCAATGTGCCAAATTAGACCAATTCTTGCATCGAAACTGTCTCAAGGTCTAATCATAGTTCAATTAAAGAATGCCTAGGATGAAAGATTATTGATATTTTTTCAGCAACTACCCACACCTATGTTCTAACTGCTGCAATCTCTACTAACATACCACATCTATCAATGGCTGAGGATGCCTCCTCTGCAAGGAAACCCATATCCACCAATGTAGATACTATTTTGTCTTTTTCAGATAATTCATCAGTGAAATTCTTCACAGGAATTTTATAAATATCAGACAACTTACCTTTCAATTATGTTAAGTTTTTAATTGAATCTCTAATGCTATCAAAGTATCCAAAAATAAAAAATAAACTACAAAAAGTCTGTAACTCATAAGAGAAATGCTATTGTGAGCAATGAACTTCCATGCCTTCTTTACGGTGTATTTTTGGCTAGCCGACGGTCTCCTTACTAGAGAACTACAACTACATAGATTGCTGCCAGCCTCCAATCCAAGCCATATAGTTATAGTTTAAAAGAAGGTCCAATTCCTATAAATAAATAAACAAATGCAACAGGATTCTCCTCAACTGAGGAAGATTTCATGCACTGCACAAGTAAATTTAGACACATCAAATTGAGAAGGTCACAACCTAATCAACTAAAATGTGGGGATTCCTTGGCATATTACATTCATGGCTCTGCAATTTCTTGAGCACTAGGAACTAGAAATTGAAAGATCGGATATGGCTACAACCCAGATACTATACTTTGTTCTCGACCTATCAAGATCACAAGGCAGATGAGATAGTCATGTTATCCTACATAGTGCAATATGTTTTGTGCTGTTACAACGGCAGTCAGATTTTGTTAGATCAATGACAAGAGAGAGAAATCTAATATCTAGCATATCAATAAGAATGGGTTCAATGGGTACACATCAATGTAATTTTTTTCCAATGTGTATAAACTCGAATATGTTAATTGTATAAACAACTAACGACAAGATCTGATTTTTCATCATATAAAACCAGTGAATATTAGTAACTTTGTAGAGAGATAACAAATCTTCTGATCGCAAAGATAATCTCTATAAGAGGCCAGCTTTGACAATTACCTCGAATCCAAAATCCTCCATATCAGAGAAATCATCCTCTAAGACATCTTCATCACTTGCCAAAGAACAATTTGCCGGGGATTCTTCACGTTTGGGAGATTTCTCAACAACCTGCAAAGAATGAAGAAAATAAGTAACATAAATATACTTTTGAACCCACTCAAGTCTCATGAACCAGATGAGTCATAATATTAATAGGTACTAGTAATAGTATGGTTAGAAAGAGAAATATCTACAGCAATACAACAATGTGTTGGGCTTGAATATCACGGACCATCGAGGTTTTGCAAACCGGATGAAAAACATGAGCACAATCACACGACCTTACTAACAAAATTAGCTTGAATTAACAAAAGACTGCATCTCAACAGCTGAAAAGAATACTAAAAGAAAAGTTCTGTGAGCCGGTATAATATTTTCCATGCCCCTAGTATGAATCAGCAAATAACCAAAAAAAAGGCTAGAAGAATGACTAAAAAGAGGGAAGCCTGAATGACTGAAGAAACCAGATAAACATATGTCACACACCTTGATAGTTGACTAGTTATGAAGATACAATTACACGTCTAGACTATAGACACATTTCAACAGTATAGAGGACCAGAAACTACCATAATGGAGCAGACCTCATAACTGCCTGGTTCTAAGATACAATCACACACCTAAAATAGTAAACGTCACGGTACTCGAGCAGGTAAGTGGATTTGTTTACAGTTCTGCACGATTAAGATTCACTGACAAAATATATGTCGTAAAATCATACCAGGTATAAAAAATTCAAAATCTACTATTCAGTAAGTAAGCCACTATAGAAATCATTCTAAACAAATGATGGCCACATCTACCCTCCGGTAATATTGCGTTAAGGAATGGAGATGAGACTGTGTAATCCCACACTAAAAGATTTAAGAACTTCCTTCTTACATGGTTGTGTTCTCCTTCTATACAGTTTACAGGAGTTTCAAGATGTGATGTCCTTCCCAGCCATATTAAGGACTGTCAAGACTCTGCCCAAATTAAAAGTCCTCACAGTGATGCATTTTATGCCTACTCACGAAGAACTTTTCAAATTTGATTTTCAGTAATAGCTCATGACATCTCAGTAATTTTTTGTAGGAAGACTTCTGGAGATGCATTTCCAAAGGAGAACTGCACCCTTGGGTGACTTTTAGCTACTTGGATATGTTACGCATATAAGCTGATGCAAAGCTATTGACACCAATCCAAGTGTATCTGAGAATGTTTCTCAGTCACTGGCCATCATTCTAGTGGGAGAAGTCTGATGTGCTGTTAGGAGTCTGTTTTTTTTTTTTTGGGGAATGGCAGTAGTAGAGTTGTAGTGGTCCGATGATCATCTCCAGGATCACGACATGTATTCCACCTCATCGGGAGCGTCCAGAACAAACAACAAACTCGACGTACCAGTAGGCTCATGGCGGGCCCAAAGAAAGTCTGAGCATCTTCTCGAAGCTGAGAAAGACGAGCGCCTTCCCGAGATTGCTCCTCCTTCCGAGGACGTTCAGTCATTTCCGAAGTCGCTCATCCCTCCGAGGACACTTAATTGTTCCCGAGGCCGCTCCTCCTTTCGAAGACAACTCCGCCCCAAGAATTCTCATGCTCCAGACCGTCCCGAGGTCCACTCCTTTCAGAGACTTCTGCTCCGAGCAAGATAGCTACAGCAACCACCCTTCTTGATCTCCACCTACAAATAGCTATAACAATATACCTCCTTGATTTTAGCCTTCAATTATGCAGCCTGACTTTCCCCACATTCGTAATGTCCTGCGCAGTTATGGGTTGGGCAAGATTATTTGGAAAATAAGAGCGATTAAGCACTCATAAGCGCAGGAGTTATAACAATTCTGCACGCGAAGATCATGGCAGTTACGTCAATCTCGTCAACGTTTCATCTGCCTCCAGGCCAACAATTCAGTACAAATAGATTCTCTCCTCGAACGAGAAGGGGATGAGATCTAAGAGATTGTAACCACAGTAAAACTCTATAAATGCATTGTAATTTTTGACAATAGTGAATCCTCTCTCCTCCCAATGTTCTAAAAATCAGAATAATCGGCTAATTAATCCTAATCATTGACAGCCCGTATAATATTACATTCATCGCTCTGATTATGCGCGCTCGGGCGCTTAATGAGGTCCAAAACGATTAATCGCCCGATTAATCTGTTATTTATTAAATAGTAGATGAATTATGATATTTTATTATTGTTTTGCATAAAGTGATACTTATGTTTTTATTATTTTTGATTATTTTTCAAATTAACTTATTTAGCAATCTTTCTCCATCATTCTTTTAAACTCATTATTTTGATTAATAAATTGATTAATTTTTTTATTTATCTTATTATGCGGGTAAGTTCTTTGATTTATATTTATGTTGCAAAATTTGAAATCTTGGATTACTAATGTGAAGTTTTTTTATTATTTATTCATATTGTCTTGTTGTTCATCATATCATGATTTATAACTTCACATTTAGATATTTCTTGTATAATATTTAGGCATTTTCAACAATTAACTGTATATATTTATATGTAGTTGTGTATAAATATAATTAAATATATTAAAATATTCAATTTTGATTAATCTCCGATTAATCCAATTAATCATTATTCAATGTTGGATCGCACGAATTATAAAACCGATTTTTAGAACACTGCTCTCTCCTCGTGATTTTTCCAACATGGGTTTTCACGTAAAAATCTTCTGTCTTTACTTGCTTTCTGTGTTGAAATCTTTATCAGCTTTCGATAATCCGGATCCCCTCAACCCCGTGGTGCGAGATGGACCGTTCGATCAATCGTATCGAAAAAACTCCCACCACAAGAGTGTTTCTACGTTTGGGATAATTTGATGTTTTTCTGTAAGACTCATATTATTAGTATATATACAAATAGATGTACTGATGGAGCCTTCGGCACCATCCTACATTCTCCCAAGAGAAAAGAAAGAAAACAAAAGGTTAAGCAGTTCAATACTCAACTACCTCCTTGTAATGGTATACAAATATCTCACGGATATATTGCCAAAATTTCTAGGAAATATATGGTTCAGTCAAACCATAAATTCTTCAATATACCTTAAAGCATTATGTTCATTAGATTTTGTAACTAGCTTTGAGTGGAAAAGAATGGAACCGATCCTTCATGAGGCCCTCAAAGGACAGTTCCATGCATTTGCTTAGATCTCAACATGTGGTCGTGTCAGATTCTTAAAAAGTTCTGATTCAAAGATTTGGATTGTTAAACAAAGAGACGTGCATAAATTGATGATAGTGAGCCAGTAATGTGCATGTTATTTTTTCACACAAATGCATTGTAAATTTTTTATTTTTTGAAAATAGGTTGTACCCTGATTCAAGCAGGTTTTGAACCCAAGAACTCTTTGCCCACTGCAAAGAGGCTTTATCACTCTACTACAATGGCACTTGCTACATGGTAAATTTATTAGACCATGAATAATACTATCAAATCAAGCTCTCCTTCAATACAGCTCGTCAGAGATAAGGGATTCATGCATGAACTGCACGTGTTTGGGATAAATGCTTTGTTTTTGCTATCGTTGTTATCATCATCAAATCTAACTCCCCAAAGATATTAAATCTCTAGATTTCTAGCTTCTCAGGATCAACATCTCCAAAGCCCCCCACCCGCACCCCCTTTTACCCAAAACATGCACACAGACATACACAGACCAAAGAAATGGAAAAGACATGGTATGTTGCAAAATAAATACTTTTGCAACTCAGCAAATAAAACAAATTAGTGGTACATATCGAAGGCAGAAATCTTCTAATATGCGTGGCTAGAAGTAACACTTACACCATAAGCAAGCAATGTCTCAAATACGCCATCTGTGTCTCCTTTCCTGCGATCCAGAAAACAATTTATGTAGTAAGCCATAGGCTGTGTTGAGTGTGTAGAATGTACTATTAGCAAAGAGAAAAGAGCACTGACTATTTTGCTTGATTGCTTTTGCCACCAAATCCTCAGAAAACCCCGTCGCAACAAAATGAGTGGTCCAATTAGTACAAGAAGGGCCTGCCTCCGATGCCTTGAAAGAACTCAAAAGCAATCGACCAAGAATATTATGAAGAAATCCATGTTACATAATAACCAAAAGCAATCAGGTAAATTGTAAAGAAATCCACATTGTGTTCTTTTTCTTTCTTTCATTCTTTCTTTTTTCTTTCTTTTTGTCTTTTGTTCTTTTCTTTTCTATTTTTAAAGAAGAAGATATAACAAAACGAAAGAATATGTTGATATAAATAAAATAATAAACACTCCCAGGTAATCTCATGCGGTTATAAGATCACCCTTGCTTTATGGATCCGAAAGTTGAGCAATTAAGAAGTAACAAATCCAAAATTGACTACCACAACAAGAACAAACTATCATCATAAGTGACATGCCCAAAAAATGAATGTAGAAAGATGAGATTGTTGAGATGGAGAAACTGAGAAATGTTTAAGGTTTAAACGACAACAGATAGAATAAAGATGAGTGTAACCATGAGGAGCTAAAAGTAGCTCAGTTGAAGATAAGACAATGAATAATTGCTTGAGATGGTCAGACACATGTTGAAAGTCACGAGAGATACAAAGGAGAGGTTCCAGCAAAAGGCGACCAAAATGAACATGGATTGGGAAATAGAAAAAGGGATATGGTGTTTTCTAGCTTTAGAGTAGAAAACAAAAGAAAGGAATAAGGCAGCCAACCATAAAATATTAAGAGAAACACTTCATAGTTGATATCTAACCCGAGAATGTACAAATCAATTAATCAACACCACCTTCTAATATTATCCCACAATATGTAAATATGTTCTGAACTATAGAAAAATTCTGTCTATAGCTAACAGAAACACCTTATGTTCCTTAAGCCCAATGGTAAGATGCATGACAAAAATATTGGTCTAGTGGAAAATTCCCAGTAGACTATAGTCTACTGACTTTTGAATCGCACTCTGAAGAGAAGATTCTAACTACCAAACGGTGATAGAACATAACCTAATTCTGATTTTTAACACGAAGCAACTAAGAGTCTGCAAATACCAAGTCTCCAATAGACATCTGATCTTTAAATTATACTTAGTTAATCAAGACCAATTTATAATAACTAGAAGCTTATAAGTTGAATTTTCCACTCGGTAGGCAAGAAAAGAATCACTTACCTCCTTTCATGAACCAGCAACCACATTATGAACAGGGTGCACTTCTCCCTCACCAGTATCCCATCCAGAATCATGGCTCTCATCATTGTCACTGGTCCATTCCTAAATTCAAAAAGAAAAGGCTTTTCATTTATGTAACATGGATTTGTTAGGAAGAAAGATACAGCGCTTGCTAAGTTAAAAAAAGAGGCGGCTCTTTATAGTGTTGAACGGAGAAGAATGATTCACATAGTCAACCCAAAATTTTTGGATAACAACTATATTGTCATTTTCTTGTTTTTGTTGTTGACTTGTTGTTGTCACCTATAGTATATAACCCAAAATCAACAAATCAATACCACCTTCTTGTAACATCCCCACTATGTGCACCATATGTTCCAAAGTATATCAGTTCCCTCTCTATACCAAACAGAAGCACGTTTACACACTAAAATTTTGGATAAGTGACTGCAGCTTTTTGTTGTTTTATAGTTGTTGTTATTGCCATCTATCGTACATAATCTATCAACAAATCAACATCACCTTCTTACAACACCCTATACATGCACCCATATGTCTCAAACTATATAGTTCCCTGTCTCTGGCCAATAGAAGCACATTGCATTTGCCAAACAAATCGTATTAAGCACAAACGTAATACTGATCGTTTTTGTGAAATTCACAGTACAGAAATACTGCTTTGTATCTCACATTTGGAAAACCCGATTCTAAGCACTTCTAAGCATTAACAGGATATGAACCCAATGCTGACTATAGCATAACATGAAGAAGAGTCTAAATATACTATGCATTACAGAGTGCAAATCATAACAAATATTGTAATATGATTAAAGACAAGCCTATGTTCAAATTCAACCATGCTCTCTAAATTAATTTTTTCACTCATTTGTCAAGAGATAGTATATATTACTTTCTTTGCTGGGCCATTAGCTGCATTGAGATTAAGGCCGGCTGATCGCCATTGCCATCACTATCATTGGTCCAGTCCTAAACAAAGTGGAAACAGAATCATTTTTTCTATCAAACACAATGAAACACACACACACACACTCACACACACACACACACACACAACAAAGTACTGAACAGAAATAACTCATCATCTTCCGCTTCTGAGAATCTCACTTCTGAGAATAGCACGGGTTCAAGGGAATGATTCAGAACTGGAGAGAGTTGTGACCCACTTCTACATTGCGTAAATAAAACTAAACTTTTAAGAAACGAAATGCCGCTTGAAAATTGAAATAACAGGAAAATAAACGAAAAGACAAAAGGGGGAGAGCCAAAACTGAGACCTTTCCTGGTCTCCCGCCTCCTGATTCTAGGGGTCCGTCTCTCCTCCCTTCAATGTCGATCACGAGATCTCTTTCTCTCCTTCGATTCCCTAATAGCGCCCGTGATCAATTTTTTTTTATTATTATTTCACTTTTTTTTTTATCTCTCCTCTCTCGTCGATTGGAGAGGGTTTTAGGGGGGGCGGGGAGAGAAAAAATGGGGGATAGAAAGAGCAGTGTATTTTTTCTATTTGTTAGAAGAAAGCAGACGGTTTATTTAAAAAAGGGCTGGGATTTGGTGGACCATGCAGAACACAAACACATGAGTGACTAACAAATGGCCAAGTTTTCTCTTTGTCACAAGTCACTTGTCTTCTATTAACCACTCATTTTGGTATTTGTGTTCTGCATGGTTCACAGAATCCTAATTTAAATGGTAGCCACTAGGAAGAACATAGTCACGTGGGTGAGAACCACTTGGCACAATTTGGTCCCCATTGTCCTCTTTATTTATGTGAAAGAGACATGATATTTGCATGAATCTCATTGTAAATAAGATATAACTATCATTGTGTAATCAATGTTATATAAAATTATAAAATTTTGTATATAATCTTTCTATCAAATTTACAAACGATATACATAGAAAATAAAATTACAGTGGGTCATTGCTAATTGTGTGGTGCAATAACTATTAACTATTGTTGTATGGAGTTTAATGAAAACTTTATAATCAATCCATAAAATAAAATCAATAAACAAAATATCGCTCCAAAAGTTGTGGCCTAGTGGTATTAAGATTTTGGTGTGAGTGATTGAAAAGTGCCTACTTCAAATTTTGAGTATAGGTTTTTGTTATTAGAAAAAAGTGCATATTTGTATATAGAAGTATTTGTCACTATAACAAGTAAATATAAATTCTATCGAGTTGCTTCTTACTTACTATCATAGAGGGTTGAGATCACAGATATTGAAGTGTCAAACAAAAGAAAGTAGTAATTGAGATCTCACATTGCCAAATGAAGGCCGTAAAAAGGGTATGATATGAGAAGTGTTTCGAGATTATGCACATAAACAATTATGCATTTATCGTACTCATGAATTGGGCATTGATTTATAGCAAACAAGTATTAGTGTCCGCTAACTTTATAACTCAAAAGTCAGTTATAATATATGAGCCGCAAAAGAAACATTAATTTTATAAAAGAGGTGTGCGTGTGCGTGCTTGTGTTTATTGTGTGCCTTCAACTAAATATTTTCATTATAGTTTTGTTACTTTTGATTATGCAGTCGTCAAAGGACAGTGTGATTGATCATTTCCTTATTTATGTGATATTATATTGTAAGATTTTCATTTTTTTTCTGTCACTTATAATCCACTTTTTCTTTCTTTTATCCTCTTCATAAAAATGTCTATAGGCTTACGATAATCACAAAGACAAAGGCGAAAATGAGAGAGGCATGACAAAGTGCGGTGGGTAATTCCCGGAGGACTTATTCATGCACCCATTTGCAGAGATTAATGGGGAATTACAGAGATCAAAGCAGAGAAAAATATAAAGATTTACATGAAAACCCGAAAGGGAAAACCCACGGAGGGGGGGAGAGAAATCCATTATAGTTCAGGAAACTTACAATGGTAGTTGCATGCTCTCTAGTGCTAGGATTTCTGAAATTTATTCATCGTCCTCCCTCTCGCGAGAGGGGATCTTTATTTATATAGGTGGTTATCTTTGGATAAGGTTACAGGATTCTCATCTAACTGAACATTTTATCGTAACTTAACTGATATCATGGAGGCAGTTTGAAGCCAAACATCCTAATTTGAATTGGTAGAACTCACGTTCGTCTTTATCAGAGGTCAATATCCAGCTATTGATATGGTCAATCCGCTTCTGAGATGTAATCGTTAAGTTCAAATGTAGTTTTGCCTAGAGATAAGGGTACTTAAAACCGACTCTATCTCTATCTTTCAATTGTTTAAACTGCATGAAATTTGTATGGGACTGGAACTTCCTTTAAAGATTTTGGAGAAGGATACGTGTCACGCATCCACCCACAAATTAGATGGACATGTATCGTAATCTCCGGGGTTGGAAACTGACCACTACAGATACCCCCATGCTTCCCTCTCTTTAGCGGGTGGTCGGGAACGTATCCTGGGGAATTATGTGTTCCTGGAGCTCCAAAAGAAAGAGAGGGAGCAGACTTCTTGATTTTTAGCCTCAGACTGCCTGTGTCACTTTGGTTTTGTCTTTTAGTGGGGTGCCTCTATAGGCTGGCATAGGTTTAAATGCATGTCCCATCTACCATCACATCAGTCAAGTAACCGTCACTTTTTGAAGAGGCACGATGCTCGAGGTGAGTATGGCGTATCAAGCCCGACCGTTCAGATCTGAACCATCATGACACATGCGGGCTCCTGATCGAGGGGCTCTTCGTCTTCTTGGGGATTGAGATTTTGAACGATTGACGGTTGGGATCCTTCCCCTCTATAAATAAGGTGGAACTCTAAGGGAGATCTGCAATGTTTCTTGAAAACTTCATACTTTCAAGATTTCGTATTATTCTGTGGGTGGTGATGTCTTCTTCCTTCTTCGTTCGGTGGAGGAAGGAGAGGGAAAGTGTTGGCCCAAAGCCCATCACTCTAGTTTTGATGATGATTAACTCATGTAGTTATAGTACTAATGATCTTGTGCATATTTAGTTTCAGATATTTGATCAAGATCTTAGTCGGTGTTTAGCTTCAACGAAAGATTAGAAGTTAAGTTTTGAAGCTAGTACGTGTGATTCAAGAGCTCGCGCTTCAAGATCGTATCAAGTACTCAAAGGAGTCTAGCTCATGGATCACGTTTGAATCAAGTCTACTTGGAGAAGAAGATTTTCAAGAGAAGACTTGTGTCTAGTGTTTGTAAGTGTTAAGATTTTTGTTTTTAGATAAAATATAAAGGATAGATTAGTTGTAGATTGCTCAAGCTCATATACACACACAAAATTTATATTTGTTTTCATAAAATAGTTTTAAATATAGAAATATCGTTTTGATTTTGAGCGTCAAAGTATACATCCTTATGTTTCATGATTAGAGTTCATCAAAACTAGTTTACATGTTTTAAATGTGTTTTGGATTTCATCCAATACATATTGATGGATCAAATGTTTAGAAAAACTTATTTGATGTTTATATATCATTGTTTTAAGTTTTGTATTTATTAAAATTTTGTTTAGAGCTTATTGTCAAAAACATAGTGAAAATACACATAGAGGGGGGTGAATAGGTGTACTAGCTAATCTAATGACAAGTGATGCGGAATTAAAAACTAATTGCAACACACTATGTATAACCAAAAAGTGTAGCCGAATTCTCCGTAAAAGGCTTCCGACTATCTCCTCTAGATTCCTCCAAATAAAGAGTTAATGTGCTATATGAAGCTTTCTTGGTTCAACAGAAGTGGGCACACATAAACAGTATCTAGCATGTATGATATGAACAATATAAAGTAATGCAAGATATAAGAGAGATAGAATTTAGAGATAGTGGATCAAACACAAACACCAGGATATGTTTCGAGGTTCGAGCCACTGCTCTACGTCCCCACCTTCACACAGAAGGATTTTCACTATGTCCACATATGACCTCCCACAACGGGAACCTCCATCGAGAATTTTACAATTACAAACTTAGGAGTACACAACCCCTCTCTCCAACACAACCACCTTTACACAAGAGGTAAGGCACAAAGCCAAAACTCAATCACCTCACACAAGAGGGATGGGCACAAAGCCAAACAACAATCACCTCTATACGAGAGGGATAAGGCTCAAAACCAAACAACAACCACAATCACCTCTTCACAGAGAGAGATAGCCACAACTCAAAGCAAATAAGAGATTACAACTTGGTGATCTCAAAGACCACAAACAAGTCTTGGTGATCTCAATAGACCACAAACACTTTTTCTCACAAAATAAGATCCAATAGATAGGATTAGATATGATAGCTCAACTGTGAGAAAACAAGGAGTTTGAAAACCAAAATCAGAAAGAAAAATACTTGAGAAAAATACTAGATAGAAATAAGAATGAAGATCAAAACCAATTTCCCAAAGACTTTTTTTTTGATTTTTTCAACCCTTGAAAACAAATAAAAGATAAATATTTTTGGCACAAAAACTCTTTAAAAACTTGCTGCTAAACACTTGTAAAGATGGGAAATAGCTCTCTTAAAATCTTGTTAAAACAGCCCAAGAGGGGTCCTTTATATAGGCCCTCAAGAAAAGCCGTTGGCAGCCTGAAAGGTCAAATGACCTTCCAGTCGATGACCAGCGGTCATTTTTCTGACCGTTGAGCCTCCGGTCGACCGCCCAGTCGACCGACAGTACCCGAGAGTGGGGTACTTTCCGTCGGTCGACCGACCTTCTTGGCTGTCCTTGTGCACATTTCTTGTGCACATCGGTCGACCGTTCCGGTCGGCCGCCAGCAGGATCTGGCTGATATTTGGGACCTGAAACTTGGTTAATTTAACACCTATAAAATCTCATAAATTCATATAATTTCACAAAAATAAGTTCTTGTTAGATATATGTAGAACAAATATGTGTGACCAAAAATCAACAAATATTACAAACTATTTGAACTATTTTTGTGATATAGAAATTAGGCTTAAACATAAAATCGGTATTTTCTAAAAACCAAACTTTGAAATGGAAATCCGATTTTTTTCAAACTTGTATAAATACAAAAATAAGATATTGAAACATATTGAAGCATATTGTGTATGGATAAAATCCAATACACATATAAGATATATATCTATGTTTTGGACATGAAATCCAAAACCGGTTAAACTGAAAACCAAACATATTGAAACTTGTGTGTGTGAGTGAACTTGAGCATATCAACGCTAGTCTATCTTACACAAGATCTAAACATAAACTAACTAAACACAAACCGAAGTCTTCTTGTAGAACTCCTTCTCCAAGTCGACTCGATCCAAACACGATCCAAAGAGTAAGAATCCAACCGAGTGCTAGATGCGATCTTGACGCGCGAGCTCTTGAATCTACATGTGTTAGCTCTAAAACTCCTTTGTTGAAGCTAATCACCTACTAAGATCTTAATCAAATATCTGAAACTAAATAAGCACATGATCATTAGTACAATAACTACATGAGTTAATCATCATCAAAACTAGAGTGATGGGCTTTTGGGCCAACAATCTCCCCATTTTTGATGATGACAAAACGCATGGAATTATATATGCATGTATTAAAGATAAGCTTTATAGAAGCTCCCCCTTAACTCATGCATAGAAATAATAAATATATATTTAATGAAGTGCATAAACTAAACACAAACTTTTATGCATAAACAAGATATAAATATGCATAAATAAGATATAAACATGCATATATAAGCTCTCTAAATTCTTCTCCCCCCTTTATTAATTCTTCAACAAAAGGCAAAAGAAAACAACCAATAAAGATGTATATGCGATATACTTTCATGAAGAGGTGAGATGATAAGTTAACTCTCTGCATATATGCATTACATGAAGAAGGGATGACTATACCCTAACTACATAAAGTATAATATACAATGTTTAAGCGGAGATGTTAAGCTCCCCCTACACACGTGTATCACGTAAAGAAGAGAGGTCAAGCTCCTCAATATGAGATACACTCAACATGAATATATATATAGAGAAGATGTGAAGCTCCCCTTGCATATAGGCAAAATATATCATCAAATCTTAAAAGAAAATTTTGATAATACTTAAAACAAAACTTTTGAACTTTCTTAAGTCAACAAAACAAGTTTTGATACCAATAGTAAATTTTGATACCAATTTAAAGTAAAAACCAAATTTTTGGGTAAACACTGAAATCATTTTGCAATAAAGATACCAAATTGAGAATAATACCAATTTAAGATTATTGATTCCAATATTGAAAATGTTAGTATATACCAAAACAAAGTATTTTTCATCATTAAAGTGGGAGCAAGATACCAATTGAAAATAAAACCGATTTAAAGATAAAACAAGAATTTTTCTCCCCCTTTATGAAATACTTAATAAAAATAATGCATAAGCTTGTATAAGATACCAATTGAAAAATAATTGACATTATGGACTAAACAAGCTTAAAAAGAAATAATTTGTGCTTATAAGAAAACTGTAAAGACATTGTAAAACAAGCACAACCAAATCATATATATGTATGTATAGAAATACCAATTGAAATTTGAAGCATACATATATAAGAAAAACACATATGACTATACAAACATATGAAATATTATGAAGATCATGTATATAACTCATACCTACCACCCTATTCATGCATTGTTTAAATAGATTTTCAATAAGAGTATACAAGGTATGGTCGCCTATCCATCCACTCTTAATGGAAGGAAAGGGCTTTCAAAAATATGAGTTTGAAAATAATTTAACATGTTTGAAAACTCTACCAATTGAAGAATACTAACTAGATTAAGATAATTTTTAAAATAACTAATTAAAAATTCTTCAAAACATTAAACCAAATCATATATCTCATGAAGCCTGCGTTTATACAAAATTGACACTCAAGATTTATAAAGCTAAAAAATGTACTCATAAAATAAAGTCATGAGTAAATACAAATAATGTGAGTGTACAAGAATTATGTGAAAAGTATAATCATGAAAATAGGCAATGAAGCTTATATGAGTTTTCTTTATCAAAAACATGAAATCATCAAAACTAAAATTTTCATCAAAACTCAACAAGCATCAAGGTATATGTATGTTTTGTCTATACTAAAGTATACATACATATCCAAATATAAACTAGTTCACTAAAGTATATTGCATGAAGGCAAGTGGCTTTAGGATATACATGAATATCTATTAGTTTTAGACAAAAGTAATATATATATAAAGTTAAACACATGTACAAAAATAGAAAATACAAGTTAAAATGTAAGAACCATCAAACTAGGCTATACAAGTACATTTAATGGGTACAAATGAGCAACAGAGCACAAACATATAATAATCAAATGTAACTCATTAGTTGTACAAGTATAAACATAAGTTTTATGAAACTACATCTAAATAAGTAATCAAAATATGAAGTATAAAGAAAACATAAACCATATGATCATTAGGGTAAATGCATCTGCTTTTAGAGGTAGGATATATACAATAGCTAAACTATACTGAGAACACAAAAATAATAGTTCATATAAATATAGGTGTATCTCAAATACTATTTATGTATATCTCAAGTCTAATTAACATTGCATTTAACCATAATGAACATGAAAAATATGAAAACCAATACATGCTAATAATTATCAATATAAAAGCATGTAAACAAAATAAAGAATTAGTGATAGTTACCAAAACCAATAGGGCTAATCTCTAGATCTCCAAACTATGGTGGTCTTTCCACCAAACATCCTTGAAGGTGATGCATCAAATATAGTGTCCATCAAGCTCAAGTTCATCCACCATCAAGGCACTATTTCTCTCACGTCATATGAGAGCCCACACCTACATCAAATACAATAGGAGTGGCCTTTGGTACCCATACCTTATTGGGTCCATGAGAGTTAGCACCTTTCCTAACCCAAACAAATTTGTTTACAAAATTTGAAGTATTTAATCTATCACAACAAAATTTTGCAAGGTGGCCCTTACGCCCACAATGTGTACAAGTGTACACATAAGCATACTTTGAATCATGTTTGTGAGCATGATGAACATGTGTATGTCATGTTTTGTGTGCATGAATATGTGGTGCATGTTTCTTTCGAAATATAAATTCAATTTCTTGTGATTCATAGCACATTGGCTCAAAGTGGAGCTCAAACAATCAACACTCTTCTTCAAAGCACAAATATCATTTTCAATGATTGAAGAAGAAATATAGCAAGCAACATGTTTATCACTAGTAGATGGAACATTAGAAATATGACAAACATGAGAAGAAAATTATTTTTCAAAGACATATTTTCATTTGAAATAACTTCCAATTCTTTTGAAATCAAAGCAATTTTATTTTTCAAAGAATTGTTCTCTTTTAAAGCAATTTCAAGTTTTGAAGACAAAACCTCATTTTTCTTCAAAACATCATCACAATTATTTTATTCTTTAAAATTTTGTTTTATTTAAGGCAAGGTCAAATTGGGAGTTCAATGAGTCCCTTTCATTTGAAATCTCATCCCTCTCTTGCAAAATCATATCAAGTTTAGAAAACAAATTTTTATTTTCTTCTTTTAGTTCAAAACTTTTCTTTTCAAAAATTTGTATTTTTCAAGCAAGTTTTCACAAAATAATGAAAGTTTCTTCATTTAAGGCATCAACATCCATATTGTCATCACCTGAAGAACGAGCACTATCATCTAATTGAGTGTCCGAGTTTACCTCAAGGGGGTCATTCCCTTGGACCATGTAGAAAGCTTGATCAGACTCATCTTCACTAGATTCTTTATCCATATAGTTTGTCATTTGTAACTTGGGAGAAGTTAATGTATTTCACACTGCAAAAGCGGAATCACAATGAGAAACTATAGATAAATATTTTTGCTAAGAGAATGCTTTAGTGTATTTAGGGCTTGTGCATTAGCCTCAATGTACTTGTCATTACCAAAATAGATTTTCTTGGTAGTGGCAAGATTGACATGCAAACCTAGGGTTTTTAAATAAGCACTCATTCTAAATTTTCACATATCGATGTTAGAAACATCAAACATGGGAGGGGCAAGGTGATTCATGAGTGTATAGACTAAATGTGTGCAAATGCAATATTAGATTAGCAATCTAAGATCTCACTCCTAGGTGGTTAAACCTAATATCAGGAGTATAGGCTCTGATACTAATTGAAAATACACCTAGAGGGGGGTGAATAGGTGTACTGGCTAATCTAATGACAAATGATGCGAAATTAAAAATTAATTGCAACACACTATGTGTAACTAAAAAGTGTAGCCGAATTCCCCGTGAAGGGCTCCCGACTATCTCCTCTAGATTCCTCCAAATAAAGAGTTAATGTGCTATATGAAGCTCTCTTGGTTCAACAGAAGTGGGCACACACAAATAATATCTAGCATGTATGATATGAACAATACAAAGTAATACAAGATATAAGAGAGATAGAATTTAGAGATAGTGGATCAAACACAAACACCAAGATATGTTTCGAGGTTCGAGCCACTGCTCTTCGTCCCCGCCTTCACACAGAAGGATTTTCACCATGTCCACACATGACCTCCCACAACAGGAACCTCCATCGAGGATTTTACAATTACAAACTTAGGAGTACACAACCCCTCTCTCTAACACAACCAACTTTACACAAGAGGCAAGGCACAAAGCCAAAACTCAATCACCTTTACACAAGAGGGATGGACACAAAACCAAACAACAATCACCTTTACACAAGAGGGATAAAGCTCAAAGCCAAACAACAACCACAATCACCTCTACACAAGAGGGATAGCCATAACCCAAAGCAAATAAGAGATTACAACTTTGTGATCTCAAAGACCACAAACAACTCTTGGTGATCTCAATAGACCACAAATATTTTTTCTCACAAAATAAGATCCTATAGATAGATTAGATATGATAGCTGTGTGAGAAAACAAGGAGTTTGAAAATCAAAATCACAAAGAAAAATACTTGGAAAAATACTAGATAGAAATAAGAATGAAGATCAAAACCAATTTCCCAAAGACTCTCTTTTTCTTTGATTTTTTCAACCCTTGAAAACAAATAAAAGATAAATCTTTTGGCACAAAAACTCTTCAAAAACTTACTGCTAAACACTTGTAAAGATGAAAAAATAGCTCTCTTAAAATCTTGTTAAAAACAGCCCAAGAGGGCCTTTATTTAGGCACTCAAGAAAAGAGCCGTTGGCAGCCTGAAAGGTCAAAAATGACCTTCCGGTCGACCGGCCAACGGTCATTTTTCTAACCGTTGAGCCTCCGGCCGACCGCCCGGTCGACCGGCAATACCCAATAGTGGGGTACTTTTCGTCGGTCGACTGGCCTTCTTGGCTGGCCTTGTGCACGTTTCTTGTGCACATCGGTCGATCGGACTGGTCGACCGACCACTGGTACAGACGACCGTTCCGGTCGACCGTCGCAGGATCTGGCTGATATTTTGGGATTTGAAACTTGTTAATTTAATACCTATAAAATCTCATAAATTCATATAAATTTCACAAAAATAAGTTCTTGTGAGATACATGAAGAACAAATATTTGTGACCAAAAATCAATAAATATTACAAACTATTTGAACTATTTTTGTGATATAGAAATTAGGCTTAAACACAACATTGATATTTTTTAAAACCAAACTTTGAAATGAAAATCTGATTTTTTTCAAACTTGTATAAATACAAAAACAAGATATTGAAACATATTTGAAGCATATTGTGTATGGATAGAATCCAATACACATATAAGATATATATTTATGTTTTTGACATGAAATTCAAACCGGTTAAACTGAAAAGCAAACATATTGAAACTTGTGTGTGTGAGTGAACTTAAGCATATCAACACTAGTCTATCTTACACAAGATTTTAAACACCAAACTAACTAAACACAACTGAAGTCTTCTTGTAGAACTCCTTCTCCAAGTCGACTCGATCCAAAGAGCTAAACTCCAACCGAGTGCTAGATGCGATCTTGACGCGCGAGCTCTTGAATCTACATGTGTTAGCTCTAATACTCTTTTATTGAAGCTAATCACTTATTAAGATCTTAATCAAATATCTGAAACTAAATAAGCACATGATCATTAGTACAATAACTGCATGAGTTAATCATCATCAAAACTAGAGTGATGGGCTTTTGCGCCAACACATAGATATATCTTTTATATGTGTATTGGATTTTATACATGCTTCAAATGAGTTTAAATATCTTATTTTTGTATTTGTACAAGTTTATAGAAAAATCATATTTTCCTTAGAAGTTTGGTTTTTGGAAAATACCATTTTGGTTTAAAGCTTAATTTATATATCCCAAAAATAGTTTAAATTGTCTGAAATATGTGTTGAATTTTAGTCAGACATATTTGTTCTTCAAATATTTATAAGAACTTAATTTGTGAATTTTATAGGATTTTATGGGTATTTAAAAGACCAAGTTTCAAAACCCTAAAACCCAGCCTGAGAGCACTGGCTGCCGAATGACATCCGGTCGACCGACCGGTCGACTGTGCACAAAATGTGTGCAAAGGCTCTGGCCATTGGGCCGGTTGACCGTTCAGTTGACCAATCCAGAGAGTTCACTCTCTGGATCTGGCCCCGGTCGACCGGTCGGTTGACCGACCAGAGAGTTCACTCTCTGGTTCTGGCCTCGGTTGACCGGGCAGTCGACTGACAGGCCATTTCTGGCTATTTTTGAACCATAACGGCTATTTTTTCTTGGCCTATAAAAAAAGAGTTTTTGGGTGAGTTTTAAATAAGTTTTTAAAAAGCTTATTTTCCCATCTTCAATAGAGTTTTCCCAACAAGTTTTTAGAGCTTCATTGAGAGTTTATCAAGAGTGTTTCTTTTGAGTTTTCAAAAGCTTTTCTTTGAGTTTTTCACTTTCAAATCTATCTTATTTTTTCTCACACAAACTTGAGCTTTTCATAGTCATATCTATGTTATAGGAGCTTTGTTTGTGAGGGTGTTTGAGGTGATCAAGTGTTAAGATCATCAAGTGTTCCACCTTCTTTTGAGGAGTTGAAGAGGTGCGACCTCAGCGAACTTGTGGGTTCGTGTGTGTTGCTCTTGCAGGAACAAGTGAGGGACTTGTGAGTCCAAGAGTTCTAGTGTGAACTCATTGTAGGTGTTGTGACACCGAGTGATCTTACGAGATCATTTTTAGTCGAAATCCTTCATAGTGTTGAAGGCAGGGACGTAGAGCACGTATGCTCGAACCTCGAAACAATTCTTTCGTGTTTGCGATTGATCATCTCTCTCTCTCAACTCATTTGTGTTTTATATCTTGCATGCTATTATTGTTTATATATTTTACATGCTTGATATTCCTTGTGCTCCAATTGATATATATGCTTGGGTTGTTTGTTTGCTCAAACTTGTATTTAACCAAGAGAGCCATAGTGGCACCTTAACTCTTAATCTAGAGGAATCTTGAGGAGATAGTCCAGAGCCCTTCACCGAAAATTCGGCTACACTCTTATATTATACTTGTGTGTTAGCTTTATAGTTTTTATTTGCATAAATAGTTTTTAATTTCGCATTAGTTTGCATTAGATTAGCTTGTCACTATTCACCCCTCTCTAGGTGACCTACAATTGGTATCAGAGCTTAATGCTCTTGATTTGGGTCTAACAACCTTGAGTTAAAGATCCTCATTTAGCTAATTATAATTTTTGTTTACACACACTTATGGATTTCATGGCACCTTCCATGTTTGACATTCTAACCTCCAATTTGGAAAGTTAAAATATCTATGTACCTAAAAGCTTTAGGTATTCATGTTTATTTTGCTACTTTTAAAGATTCTTATTGTTTAAATGGAAAACATCTTGAAGCTAACACAAAAGCCATCTATGCTTTAAAATCTCCCTAAATAATGAATATTTATTTAGGGTTGCTAACTTTGATTTGGCTTTTGTAGTATGGAACACCCTTATCTCCCTTGGTGAACAACAGCAATACTACATGGGGAGTGACTCGGATGTAGGAAGTGATGCTTCCAACACATGCTATATGGTCCAAGGGATGACCCTCTTGAGGTAAACTCTGACTCCGAGCTTGAAGATGATGTTGATATGCCATATGATGAACTTGCTATGTTTTGTCAACAACTTCTTAAAAAATATGATTTGTTAAAAATGGAAACAAAAGTTTGAAAAATGAAAATAATTTTGTTTTAAAAGAAAAAGATTCTCTCCAAAATAAATTTGATATTATTTAAAAAGAGAATGAACTTTTTAAAAAGGAGAATGTTTTCTTGTCTTCAAAATTAAATGATTTTTGTGAAGGAAACATTCTTTGAAAAAGAAATTATTTTGATGGAAAAAGAAAGGAGATTGTTTTGAAGGAAAAAAACTCCTTGAAAAAGAAAATAATTTTGAAAGAAAAAGAAAATATTACTATTTCTAAAAAAGAGAAAGGATTTTGTGTCTCATGTCTCTTCTTTCAAAATTAATAATGATATTTTTATTATGAAAAAGAGCATTGGTTGTTTGGGCTCCACTTTTAGCCAATGTGCATTTAATCATAATATGTTGGAATCTTTGTTTCGCAAGAAATAAATTTCACTTGTTCATGCACAAACCCCATGGCATACACATGTACACTATGCTCACACCACTCATATGCATGCTACAGTGTACACATGTACACATTGTGGCAGCAAAGGCCATTTGGCAAATTTTATTTTGATAGAATAAATTCTTTAAAATTTACTAATAATAATGTTTGGGTTCCATTTGTTTCTAACCCCCATGAACCCAAAAAGAAATGGGTACTAAAATCTCCATCTCTTGTGTTTGATGTAAGTGTGGGCTCTCACAAAACGTGAGAGGGTTGGTGCTTTGGTGGTGGATGCATATGGAGCTTGATGGACATACCAATTGATGCATCACTATCAAGGAAGTTTGGTGGGAGGACCATCATGGTTTGGGGACTTAGAGAATAGTTCATATGGTTTGGTAACTATCTCTAAACTCCTATTTTAGTTTACATGCTTTTACGTTAATGATTTTTTTGCATGTTTTGTTTTTTATGCTCATTATGTTAAATGTAATGTTATTAGACATGTGATATACATAGATAGTCTTTGAGATACACCCATGTTCATATGGATTCATATTTTGTTTTCACACTATTGTTTAACTACTATGTATATACTAGTTCTAAAACACGTGCATTTAACCTATTGATCATGTTTGTTTTATGCTTCATGTGGTGATTACTTGTTTAAATGTAGTTCTCATTAAACTTGTGTTTATATTTGTACAAGTAATGAGCTACACTTGATTATTGTGTGTTTGTGCTTCATTGCTCATTTGTACTTATTACATGTACTTGTATGACCTACTTTTGATGATTCTTTCATTTATACTTATTTTCCTATTCTAGTACATGTTTAGCTTCATGTATATGTTATTTTTGTCTAAAACTAATAGATATATATAATATCCTTGTGTCACTTGCTTTCATGCAAAATTCTATTATAGACTCGTTTATATTTAGAATATGTATATATACTTTTAGTTCTGACAAAACATGCATATACTTTGAAGTTTGTTTAGTTTTAATGAAAAATAAATTTTTATAATTTTCATATGTTTTGATATTTTGAGCTTTATTGCTTATCCTCATGAATATGTTATTCACATGATTCTTTATGCACTGATATTTCTTTTATTTACTCATGACTTTATTTTCATGAGCATTTATATCTTTATAGATTTCGAGTATCAACTCTTGTGTATTTAGCATGCTTCATGGGATATATGATTTATTTTCATGTTTGAAGAATTTTTAAGTAGTTTTTCAAAATTATTTAAAACTAGTTATTTATTCTTCATTTGGTAGTGTCTTCAATGTACAACTATTTTCAAATCTTATTTTTGAAAATTTCTATCTGTAACGCCCCGATCCTAAGATACGGAGACGTTATGGCGACGCATATACGCGAGGAAAATACCCCACGTATACACGCTAAGCCTCAATTGTAACCTGAACAAGCTATAAATCAGAACTAAAATAATCATCGATCACTGCAATATACATATAGTCAACCATGCATGATATTATATGAATCAGAGCTAGAATAGTGACTGGAATAAGAACTGAACTGATATGACAAGAATCGGGAAGTAATATGAAAGCTAAAAAGATGAGAGTACCAGAATAGAATAGGAAGAAGCTCCAGCTATTCGCGAAGCATACGCCTCAACGAACACCTGCACAAAGGAAACCAACCGTCCAAAGCTGGACGTGCAAACCCAGGGTCGTCAGAACGTGACCATAATGAGTGTGTGTGTAAAGGGGAAACAGCTTGTGCAGAAGAAACAATGTGCATAATTAGTAATAAGAGCAACTGAAGATAAAAGAGACCATATAACAGATAAATAAAAGAACTGTAATAAATATAATAACAACACGAATAAAGATAGGCAACAACTGATCAATAGTAAGCAAGCAACTGCTGTCACAATAGGTAACCTATCATATGTCACTAGGCTGGTATCCAAGTCTGGTCAGAGTTATAGTTATATGTTTATCACAGTAATATAAATGTACAGTCAGGTGATTAATGTCAGTCACAATACATTATAACAGTTTATTATTATCTATTATGTCAGCGAACACCAATTGTCACATATAATAGACGCATCCCATACTACGCCTACCACACATGCCAATCGATGCCCTTAAGTTATTGAAACTGATCGGTTGGAGACATTGTCCATGCTTTAGGTGGGTCCCGTACATACCCGGGACCACGGCCTCAGTTTCCTGGCGCTGAACCAGGCCGTACCGTTAGGTACTCAGTAACAGTAACAGTAATCTCACTGTGAAAACAGTGGAACAGTAACAGTACAGATGGGATGTCAGTCATCCCCCAGGAACCCTGCAGTGGAACCCTCAGTCGCTGCGCAACCTGTATCCTAGGTCCACCCAAAATACAGACGCTGTCTCCTCCATCATTTTCCCAATCCCGGTGTAAGTTGTCCATTTACATTATTATTCATTCAATTCAGTTAAATCAGTCAATGTCCATATTATCCAGAATACTGGGACGATATGGTGACAGTAACAATAACAGTACAGTAAAGTCAATCAGTAATCGTATACACGGTGAACAATATCAGTAACAGTAACAGTAACGTAACAGTAACCGTGTATACGATGAACAATAGAACTGTACCGTGGTTACAGTCAAACAATGTTTTCCCAGTAACTTCAATAACATGGATTTATACAATAACAGTAGATAATACTCAATAGCCAGTCTCCTCTGGAATCGATCAGTATCTCATATGCCTGAACTACATAGAACCAAACCAATCTCATAGTCATCCTGACCGTCAAATATTAATCCATGTCAAAGTGATCCGGTACAGAAACCCACAAGTTAATGATCCAATAACCAGCTCTCTCATCATGTCAATTTACTCTAATCCTCGAGTCACCAATAACAGAGATCAAATAGTAAAAGCTATCAAACTCTGAATATATATAAAATCACCGACATCGCTAAATTCACTCTCACAATAATTCTATCCATATCACTGAGTAACCCAGTCTCTAACATCATAACAAGTCCTCATCAATACCAGAATGAATCATCACTTAAATCATCACCAATAAATTAATAACAAGTCAACACATACTGAATCATATCAAGGTAAGGGAATCATCCTCAAATAACTTATGGTCTAAACTATCTACTCTTGGTACTCAACATCATCCATATATCATCTAACAGATCCCAAGTGTCAACAACATCAATCTCATCTCAATACCAGTCAGGCTCCAATAAAAGGAATATAGATTCTGGATAACTTCTAACTCAAGATCAGTCTAAGTCACACTCAACCATTCAGTCATATCTGATATGTCCTCAATACTCAACTAATAAGGTCATGTCTAATTACTGATCATCATTCAATGTAAAAAGCATAAGTCCAGATCAATCCAGAGTCATCATATTCAACTCACATTCCTAACAGTCATATGATCATCAATTATCAATATACATCAATGATTTGATATAATAATTGTCATTCCAACATATATCCATAATCAAGCTCAGCTCTCTCACTCTAACAATTTAATCTGATTCCCAAATCCTCAAGGGTTCACACTTCTATTAAGATCAAACATGATATCCCAATACTCGGTATCACAACATACATATGCATCTAAGTTCTATTAGATCAAGTCATTACCACCAATATCCATCTCAAATACCCTCATGCTACATCCTGATATGTCTACAACACTACTCTAGATATACATAGGACAAACATGAGGGTTCTAACATGTATCAATAATCATGCATATCATATCCCTATACACCCAACATGTAAAATAACAGAGATGACCGTCACCCCCACGCTCGATGATCTCCACACAAAAACATGTAACATAAGAAATCTACTCAACAATTTACATCACATATAAAAAATATCTGCGATCATTTAATAAATAAAGAGAGAGAAAGAGAGAGAGACACTCACATTGGGGAATCTGGTCGTCGCCGGCGAGTCGCCGTTACGGTCACTGTGGTGCCGCTCTTCGCTGTTGGACTGCATGGGAAGGTAGTCAAGGTGCTGGAGAAGGCCACCGTGCCAGTCTCCGATGACGACCTGGCGTGGATCAGGAGAACTCGCTGCTCGCCCGTCATGTGCGCTGGTTCTGGATTGCCGTGCCGCTGCTCTCCTTCCTGGGCTGCTGGTCCGAATCTCACCAAACAAATCCAAAATGCTGTAACACGCAACCAATACATACAAATAATTATAAATACACGCTAAACACCCACACGTGCATACGAACATATACGCGTACACGTACATAATCAAGCATGCACATACATACACGTCCAATTTAATAAATACCTATTATTAACTAAAATGCATATACAAGTATACATATACATACATACATGCACACTTAAATAAATGCCAACACATATTAATATAAGTACATACACTTAATTAAATGACATACCCATCTACACAAATGAATAGAAACCCATGCATATAAATCATGCATACATATACATGATTATACATAAACACATGCATGCATCCAAATAATAAATATACCTATACATTAATCACTACACTATACACATAAATACTTAAGGAATAAATTCATGCAAATATATGTACTATGCATAAATATTCAAATTAATAAATATCTATTATTAACTATAATTACCTATACATATTAATTAATTATTAACATACATGCATTCAAATACCAAAGTCACTCACGCACACTCAACCACACACAAATATAAATGACTTCTCAATAATTACACAAATGCCATTATACATGAAACTAAGGCTAACCTTGGGCATCTTGGCGGCGCACCGATGGAGGCTCCGACGGAGGCGTCCGGGGTCGCGGAGGGTGTCGTTGGATAGAGCAACTCGCCGTGAAGGGCGTGGGGTGCGCTCACGCTCACCGACGGCGTTCAACGGCATCCCGCGGAGAGCCCGAAAACGGCTCGGAGTAGGATTTTGCCGCACATGAAAATAAAACACACATTAATATTTGCAATCCCAAACATGTATAAATAATTAAAAATGACCAAAATGAAGGAGAGAAGGATACTCACACAGCAAGCTTGGTTGTTCCCTGTTGGGTACGGCAACAAGGGGCATGGCTCGGCCAATGGTGTGGCTCGGCAAGATGGTTTCAAAAGCAAAAAACAATCAACAGTAGATTCAGAAGTAATTGAGAAGCTAAAGCCCTAATTCAAACATGGACTATGATCTGTAAATAACCCCAAATCTAATGCGAAAAGAAAAAAAGAAAAAAAAACCAAACAGGTGTAATTTGAGGGTGTGAGATGCTTGTTAAGCTAGAAGTTTAATTGCACCTGAACCGAGTCGTTTTATTGCCACAGATCTAGTTAAAATCAAATTGACCAACAAAAGAGGGGCCCCAATGAACGAGATCTGGAGAAGAAATCAAATACACTAAGCAGATCTCAGATATAAAATCAAAATGGAGGAGAGAGAGAGAGAGAGAGAAGCGAGACTCACCGCTGGCCGAGGGGGAAGGCGGCCAGGGCGCTGGCTGTTGCGGCTGCTCTTGCTGCCGTTGTTGCGGCTTCCTGGGCGCAAGGAGGCAGGGGGCGGGTGCTTCGACATCAAGGGAGTGGCCGGCGGGGAGGTGCTATTGTGCGGATCTCTGGCTGTGGAGGTGCTGTGCGTGCCCGTGGAGTGACGCAGCAAGAGGGCGGCTGTAGGATTAGGAGGAAAAGATAGAGATTATGATTAGGGTTAGGGTTAGTTGATTAGGAGATTAAATAGATAGGTTTTTGGGTGATGGGTATTGGGTTTGCGGGTTGCGGGTATCATAATGGTTATAGGGATTAACAAGTTAATGAGTAATGGTTTAGGGCCTGGGATTCATGGGATAAAATGAAAAGAAAATCAAAATGAAAGAATAGTTAGGGGCTTGGGGCTCCTATGGGCTTGGTTTGGACCAAGACAAAATAAAAAGAATGAAGATGCATAAGTAAGACTTGGTAGGATGGGCTAATGGGCTTGGGAAAAAATGAAAAGGAAAAAAAAATAGAAATAGCACCAATAGCATATTAATATTAATTATAATAACAATAACAATAATAATGATAGTAAAGATAATAATAATACACAACAATGATAATAATCAGGGACTACTTATTAATACAGACTTAAAATTTTTTTCATATTGAATATATTAATAATCATAAGAAGTATTAAATTAAGTTAATAAAATAATTAGTAAATCAAAACAAATACTTTAGAAAAATGGAAATACAGTATTATCAAGTAGGGGTTATTACATTCTACCCACCTTAATAAAAATTTCGTCCTCGAAATTTCAATAAGGTAGGAAATGATAAAAGAATCAAAATACAAAGAACAATTAAGCTTTCATGTCACCTCGCTGGGACACCACGATTCCGCTGCGCGCTCTGATCTCTGCTACCAGCTTCAACATGAAGTAACCCATCTCAAGAGATAGAATTAGGAGAAAAGAATAGGAAAGAAGGATGAAACCAAGATGGACATCCAAATCACGCTAACTGAAGTGTTGGAATCATGAATATCACAGATCAAGGACGAAATTCCAAAGGGGGACGATCAATTTCAAATGGAGTCAATATTATCATGTGAATAGTATATGTATATTGCAGTGTCAATATAACTGTCTCAGGTTACAGGTAGGAACTAGGTTCTCTTTTATGTCGAAAACCTAGGCTCTGATACCACTCTGTAACGCCCCGATCCTAAAGATACGGAGACGTTATGGCGACGCATATACGCGAGGAAAATACCCCACGTATACACGCTAAGCCTCAATTGTAACCTGAACAAGCTATAAATCAGAACTAAATAATCATCGATCACTGCAATAATACATATAGTCAACCACGCATGATATCATATGAATCAAGAGCTAGAATAGTGACTGGAATAAGAACTGAACTGATATGACAAGAATCAGGAAGTAATATGAAAGCTAAAAAGATGAGAGTACCAGAATAGAATAGGAAGAAGCTCTAGCTATTCGCGAAGCATACGGCCTCAACGAACACCTGCACAAAGGAAACCAACCGTCCAATAGCTGGACGTGCAAACCCAGGGTCGTCAGAACGTGACCATAATGAGTGTGTGTGTGTAAAGGGGAAACAGCTCGTGCAGAAGAAACAATGTGCATAATTAGTAATAAGAGCACTGAAGATAAAAGAGACCATATAACAGATAAATAAAAGAACTGTAATAAATATAATAACAACACGAATAAAGATAGGCAACAACTGATCAATAGTAAGCAAGCAACTGCTGTCACAATAGGTAACCTATCATATGTTACTAGGCTGGTATCCAAGTCTGGTCAGAGTTATAGTTATATGTCTATCACAGTAATATAAATGTACAGTCAGGTGATTAATGTCAGTCACAATACATTATAACAGTTTATTATTATCTATTATGTCAGCGAACACCAATTGTCACATATAATAGACGCATCCCATACTACGCCTACCACACATGCCAATCGATGCCCTTAAGTTATTGAAACTGATCGGTTGGAGACATTGTCCATGCTTTAGGTGGGTCCCGTACATACCCGGGACCACGGCCTCAGTTTCCTGGCGCTGAACCAGGCCGTACCGCTAGGTACTCAGTAACAGTAACAGTAATCTCACTGTGAAATAGTGGAACAGTAACAGTACAGATGGGATGTCAGTCATCCCCCAGGAACCCTGCAGTGGAACCCTCAGTCGGCTGCGCAACCTGTATCCTAGGTCCACCCAAAATACAGACGCTGTCTCCTCCATCAATTTTCCCAATCCCGGTGTAAGTTGTCCATTTACATTATTATTCATTCAATTCAGTTAAATTAGTCAATGTCCATATTATCCAGAACACTGGGACGATATGGTGACAGTAACAATAACAGTACAGTAACAGTCAATCAGTAATCGTATACACGGTGAACAATATCAGTAACAGTAACAGTACCGTGTATACGATGACAATAGAACTGTACCGTGGTTACAGTCAAACAATGTTTTCCCAGTAACTTCAATAACATGGATTTATACAATAACAGTAGATAATACTCAATAGCCAGTCTCCTCTGGAATCGATCAGTATCTCATATGCCTGAACTACATAGAACCACAACCAATCTCAATAGTCATCCTGACCGTCAAATATTAATCCATGTCAAAGTGATCCGGTACAGAAACCCACAAGTTAATGATCCAATAACCAGCTCTCTCATCATGTCAATTTACTCTAATCCTCGAGTCACCAATAACAGAGATCAAATAGTAAAAGCTATCAAACTCTGAATATATATAAAATCACCGACATCGCTAAATTCACTCTCACAATAATTCTATCCATATCACTGAGTAACCCAGTCTCTAACATCATAACAAGTCCTCATCAATACCAGAATGAATCATCACTTAAATCATCACCAATAAATTAATAACAAGTCAACACATACTGAATCATATCAAGGTAAGGGAATCATCCTCAAATAACTTATGGTCTAAACTATCTACTCTTGGTACTCAACATCATCCATATATCATCTAACAGATCCCAAGTGTCAACAACATCAATCTCATCTCAATACCAGTCAGGCTCCAATAAAAGGAATATAGATTCTGGATAACTTCTAACTCAAGATCAGTCTAAGTCACACTCAACCAATTCAGTCATATCTGATATGTCCTCAATACTCAACTAATAAGGTCATGTCTAATTACTGATCATCATTCAATGTAAAAAGCATAAGTCCAGATCAATCCAGAGTCATCATATTCAACTCACATTCCTAACAGTCATATGATCATCAATTATCAATATACATCAATGATTTGATATAATAATTGTCATTCCAACATATATCCATAATCAAGCTCAGCTCTCTCACTCTAACAATTTAATCTGATTCCCAAATCCTCAAGGGTTCACACTTCTATTAAGATCAAACATGATATCCCAATACTCGGTATCACAACATACATATGCATCTAAGTTCTATTAGATCAAGTCATTACCACCAATATCCATCTCAAATACCCTCATGCTACATCCTGATATGTCTACGACACTACTCTAGATATACATAGGACAAACATGAGGGTTCTAACATGTATCAATAATCATGCATATCATATCCCTATACACCCAACATGTAAAATAACAGGAGATGACCGTCCACCCCCACGCTCGATGATCTCCACACAAAAACATGTAACATAAGAAATATACTCAACAATTTACATCACATATAAATAATATCTACGATCATTTAATAAATAAAGAGAGAGAAAGAGAGAGAGACACTCACATTGGGGAATCTGGTCATCGCCGGGCGAGTCGCCGTTACGGTCACTGTGGTGCCGCTCTTCGCTGTTGGACTGCATGGGAAGGTAGTCAAGGTGCTGGAGAAGGCCACCGTGCCAGTCTCCGATGACGACCTGGCGTGGATCAGGAGAACTCGCTGCTCGCCACGTCATGTGCGCTGGTTCTGGATTGCCGTGCCGCTGCTCTCCTTCCTGGGCTGCTGGTCCGAATCTCACCAAACAAATCCAAAATGCTGTAACACGCAACCAATACATACAAAATAATAATATAATACACGCTAAACACCCACACGTGCATACGAACATATACGCGTACACGTACATAATCAAGCATGCACATACATACACGTCCAATTTAATAAATACCTATTATTAACTAAAATCCATATACAAGTATACATATACATACATACATGCACACTTAAATAAATGCCAACACATAATATAAGTACATACACTTAATTAAATGACATACCCATCTACACAAATGAATAGAAACCCATGCATATAAATCATGCATACATATACATGATTATACATAAACACATGCATGCATCCAAATTAATAAATATACCTATACATTAATCACTACACTATACACATAAATACTTAAGGAATAAATTCATGCAAATATATGTACTATGCATAAATATTCAAATTAATAAATATCTATTATTAACTATAATTACCTATACATATTAATTAATTATTAATATACATGCATTCAAATACCAAAGTCACTCACGCACACTCAACCACACACAAATATAAATGACTTCCCATAATTACACAAATGCCATTATACATGAAACTAAGGCTAACCTCGGGGCATCTTGCGGCGCACCGATGGAGGCTCCGACGGAGGCGTCCGGGTCGCGGAGGGTGTCGTTGGATAGAGCAACTCGCCGTGAAGGGCGTGGGGTGCGCTCGCGCTCGCCGACGGCGTTCAACGGCATCCCGCGGAGAGCCCGAAAACGGCTCGGAGTAGGATTTTGCCGCACATGAAATAAAACACACATTAATATTTGCAATCCCAAACATGTATAAATAATTAAAAATGACCAAAATGAAGGAGAGAAGGATACTCACACAGCAAGCTTGGTTGTTCCCTGTTGGGTACGGCAACAAGGGGGCATGGCTCGGCCAATGGTGTGGCTCGGCAAGATGGTTTCAAAAGCAAATAAAAAAATCAACAGTAGATTCAGAAGTAATTGAGAAGCTAAAGCCCTAATTCAAACATGGACTATGATCTGTAAATAACCCCAAATCTAATGCGAAAAGAAAAAAAGAAAAAAAAATAACCAAACAGATGTAATTTAAGGGTGTGAGATGCTTGTTAAGCTAGTAGTTTAATTGCACCTGAAACCGAGTCGTTTTATTGCCACAGATCTAGTTAAAATCAAAATTGACCAACAAAAGAGGGGGCCCCAATGAACGAGATCTGGAGAAGAAATCAAATACACTGAACAGATCTCGGATATAAAATCAAAATGGAGGGGAGAGAGAGAGAGAGAAGCGAGACTCACCGCTGGCCGAGGGGGAAGGCGGCAAGGCGCTGGCTGTTGCGGCTGCTCTAGCTGCCGTTGTTGAGGCTTCCTGGGCGCAAGGAGGCAGGGGGCGGGTGCTTCGACATCAAGGGAGTGGCCGGCGGGGAGGTGCTATTGGTGCGGATCTCCGACTGTGGGAGATGCTGTGCGTGCCCGTGGAGTGACGCAGCAAGAGGGCGGCTGTAGGATTGGGAGGAAAAGATAGAGATTATGATTAGGGTTAGGGTTAGTTGATTAGGAGATTAAATAGATAAGTTTTTGGGTGATGGGTATTGGGTTTGCGGGTAGCGGGTATCATAATGGTTATAGGGATCAACAAGTTAATGAGTAATGGGTTTAGGGCCTGGGATTCATGGGATAAAATGAAAAGAAAATCAAAATGAAAGAATAGTTATGGGCTTGGGGCTCCTATGGGCTTGGTTTGGACCAAGACAAAAATAAAAAGAATGAAGATGCATAAGTAAGACTTGGTAGGATGGGCTAATGGGCTTGGGAAAAAATGAAAAGGAAAAAAAATAGAAATAGCACCAATAGCATATTAATATTAATTATAATAACAATAACAATAATAATGATAGTAAAGATAATAATAATACACCAACAATGATAATAATCAGGGACTACTTATTAATACAGACTTAAAAAAATTTTCATATTGAATATATTAATAATCATAAGAAGTATTATATTAAGTTAATAAAATAATTAGTAAATCAAAACAAATACTTTAGAAAAATGGAAATACAGTATTATCAAGTAGGGGTTATTACACTATCCTTGAAGCGCGGTTGGTTGGGCGACCATACCTTGTGTGCCTTATTGAAAATCTATTTAACATGTGCATGATAAGGGTGGATGATATAACTTATACACATAATTTTCATGGTATTTCATTCTTGTATACTCATACTAGTTTTCTATATATGTATGCACCAAAATTCAAGTGGTATTTTTATTTTTATACTTACATATATATGATTTAGATTGTGTTTATTTTACAATGCCACATATTTTATAGCAAAACCTTTTTATGCTAAGCTTGATTTAATTCTAAATGTTAATTAGTATCTTTAGAAGCTTATGCATTGATTTCAATTGGTATTTTTTTGGTATCAAGATGTATTTCATGTTTCACCTTCAATTGGTATCAAATCTACTATTGGTATCTTAATAATTTTGTTTTTCTACAAGTGGTATTAACATTTATTTTGTAAACTTACAATTGATTACAATTGGTATCAAAATTTACTATTGATATCAACATTTGTTTTGTTGATTCAAGAAATTTCAAAATTTTGTTTTAAGTATTATCAAAAATTTTCTTTTAAAATTTGTTGATATGTATTGCCTATATGCAAGGGGAGCTTAGCATCTTCTCTATATATAGATTCATATTGAATGTACTTTACATATTGAGGAGCTCGACCTCTCTTCGTTATGTGGTACACGTGTGTAGGGGGAGCTTAACATCTCCGCTTATATATTGTATATTATACTTTATGTGGGTTAGGTTTAGTCATCCCTTCTCCATGTAATGCATGTATGTAGGGGGAGCTAACTTAACGTCTCTCCTCTTCGTGAATGTATATTGCATATACATCTTTATTATTTGATTGTCTTCACCCTTCTATTGATGAACTACCAGAAAGGGGGAGAAGAATTCAGTGAGTTTATATATGCATTCTTAATATTGGTATTTATGCATATATATTTTATTTAATTTATGTTCTTTCATTGAATATTTTTATGTTTATTGCTATGCATGAGTTAAGGGAAAGCTTCTGTGAAGCTTATCTTTAATCCATGTATATGTAACTCTATGAGTTTTATCATCATCTAAAAGGGGAGATTGTTGGTCAAAGCCCATCACTCTAGTTTTGATGATGATTAACTCATATAGTTATAATACTAATGATCTTGTGCTTATTTAGTTTCAGATATTTGATCAAGATCTTAGTCGATGTTTATCTTCAACGAAAGATTAGAAGTCAAGTTTTAAAGCTAGAACATGTTGATTTAAGAGTTCGCGCTTAAAGATCGCATCAAATACTTAAAGGAGCCTAGCTCATGGATCACGTTTGGATAAAGTCTACTTGGAGAAGAAGATTTTCAAGAGAGGACTTGTATCCGTGTTTGTAAATGTTAAGATTTTTGTTTTTAGATAAATATAAAGGATAGATTAGTTGTGGATTGCTCAAGCTTATACACACACATACCAAATTTATATGTGTTTTCATAAAATAGTTTTGAATTTAGAAAATGTCGTTTCGGTTTTGAGCGTCAAAGTATACATCCTTATATTTTATGATTAGAGTTCATCAAAACAAGTTGACATGTTTTATGTATTTTGGATTTCATCCATACACATTGATGGTTCAAATGTTTAGAAAAACTTATTTGATGTTTCTATATCATGTGTTTAAGTTTTATATTTATCAAACTTTGTTTAGAGCTTATTGTCAAAAATATAGATATATCTTTTATATGTGTATTAGATTCTATCCATGCTTCAAAATGAGTTTAAATATCTTATTTTTGTATTTGTACAAGTTTATAGAAAAATCGTATTTTTCTTAGAAGTTCGGTTTTTGAAAAATACCGTTTTGGTTTAAAGCTAGATTTATATATCACAAAAATAGTTCAAATTGTTTGAAATATATGTTGAATTTTAGTCACACATATTTGTTCTTCAAATATTTATAAGAACTTATTTTTGTGGATTTTATAGGATTTTATGGGTATTTAAAAGACCAGTTTCAAAACCTTAAAACCCAGCCTGAACCACTGGCAGTCGACCGACCGGTCGACCGAGATCGACCGGACTAGATCTCGGTCGACCGGTCGACCGATGTGTACAAAACATGCACAAGGCCCTGGCCATTGGGCCGGTCGACTGTGTCGTTGACCGATCCAGAGAGCTTTATCTCTGGATCTGGCCCCGGTCGACCGGTTGGTCGACCGACCAGAGAGTTCACTCTCTGGTTCTGGCCTCAGTCGACCGGGCAGTCAACCGATAAGCCATTTCTGGCTATTTTTGAACCATAACAACTAGTTTTTCTTGGCCTATAAATATAGGGTTTTTAAGTGAGTTTAAACAAGTTTTTTAAGAGCTTATTTCCCCATCTTCAATAGATTTTCCCAACAAGTTTTTAGAGCTTTATTGCCATATCAAGAGAGTTTATCAAGAACGTTTCTCTTGAGTTTTCAAAAGCTTTTCTTTGAGTTTTTAACTTTCAAATCTATCTCATTTTTTCTCACACAAGCTTGAGCTTTTCATGGTCATATCTATCTTATAGGAGCTTTGTTTGTGAGGGTGTTTGAGGGTGATCAAGTGTTAAGATCACAAAGTGTTCCACCTTCTATTTGAGGAGTTGTAGAGGTGCGACCTCGACGAACTTGTGGGTTCGTATTGTGTTGTTCTTGCGGGAACAAGTGAGGGACTTGTGAGTCTAAGAGTTCTAGTGTGAACTCATTGTAGGTGTTATGGCACCAAGTGATCTTACGGGATCGTTTCTATTGGAAATCCTTCATAGTGTTGAAGGCGGGGACATAGAGCAAGTGTGCTCGAACCTCGAAACAATTCTTCCGTGTTTGCAATTGCTCATATCTCTCTCAACTCATTTGTGTTTTATATCTTGCATGCTATTATTGTTTATATCTTTTACATGCTTGATATTCCCTTGTGGTTCAATTGATATATATGCTTGGGTTGTTTGTTTGCTCACACTTGTATTCAACCAAGAGAGCCATAGTGGCACCTCAACTCTTAATCTAGAGGAATCTTGAGGAGATAGTCCAGAGCCCTTCACCGGAATTCGGCTACACTCTTGTGTTATACTTTGTGTATTAGCTTAATAGTTTTTATTTGCATAAATAGTTTTTTAATTTCACATTAGCTTGCATTAAATTAGCTTGTCACCATTCACCCCCCTCTAGGTGACCTATAGAAAAGGCGGAGACGGATGTTGTGCTCCTGATGTTCATTGGTTCATTTGTCGAGAAACTTCAATTTTCGCGATGGGCCTGTAAAGGAACTTCGATTTTCGTGATGAGGCCTGACTGTTAGGAAGGACATGTAGGGCTCTTGCTTCTTCTTGGTCTGCACATCTAGTCTCTGATCAGATAGGCCAGGTAGGGATTGGGGCTTGATGCCTCTCTCCTTCCTCAGGGCGTGCATGGAGCATGGAGCATAAGCATGCTTGATGATGGTTTCGATGCCTGGGACTGGCCATCTGCACTCCTGTTGAATGTTGCTGCTTTCCCTAACTTCTCTTTGAGTTCATCTTTGAAGTTATGGGCTTGGCGTCGGTATCCTCCTTGTCTTGCAGGATTCATCTGCAGTTCGAGACGTAGTCTCCTCTGTTGGCGTCTTCCTGAGAGTTCTCAGTATCATTGCCCTCCCAGAAATGGTGGATTGTTTGTTTAGGAGTCATCTTATGGACACTGTTGGGGACGCGACAGAGAGCGTATCTGTTTTTTCTCTTAGGAAAGACACACCCTTGAAATAGATCCTGTATTACTCTTGTTAGATGTAGCCATGCTTGTATGTGGATGGATGTAATCGTAAAAACTTTATGATAAAGCAATAAATTGAAATGGAAGTATTTTTAGATTTTGCCTTATTTGTTTTTTTGTTGGATATCTGCTTGGAGAGCTGCTTTGGCTCCGAGACATTTGGAACGGATTGGCGTGTAGTTCCCGAGTGGGGTTCGTCCCACAGTGGTACCTATAAATTTTACCTGAGTGAGGATAATCCTTGCTACGGAGTTACATTGTCGGGGTGGCCACCAGGATAGACCCGATATAGGCTGTTGCTCGCTTGGGTAGTCATAGGCTAAGCTCCGAGCAGTCATTGTGAGCGAGCCTCCATCTTTCAGAAGAATCCCCAAGGGTAGCCGCCAGGTTAGGACCCAATATAGGCTATTGACTCACTCGGGTGGCTCAGGGTGAAGACCTGATATAGGCTGACACCGAGCAGTCATTGTGAGCTAGTCTCCATCTTTTAGGAGATTCCCTAAGGGGTAGCTATCAGGGTAAGACATAATATAGGCTGTTGACTCACTCGGTTGGCTATCAGGGTGAAGACCCGATATAGGCTGACATCGTGCAGTCATTATGGGCAAGTTTTCATCTTTTAGGAGACACTCCGAGCGGTAGCCGTTAGGGTAGGACCCAATATAGGTTGTGGACTTACTCGGGTAGCCGTCAGGGTGAAGACCCAATATAGCTGATACCAAGCAGTCATTATAGGCGAGTCTCCATCTTTAGGAGACTCCTCGAGGACAGCCATCAGGGTAGGATCCAATATAGGTTGTAGACTCACTAGGGTGACTGTCAGAGTGAAGACCCGATATAGGCTGTCACCGAGCAGTCAATGTAAGTGAGTCTTCTTCTTTCAGGAGACTCCCCGAGGGGTAGGTATCAGGGTAGGACCCAATATAGGCTATTGACTCACTCAGGTGGCCGTTAGGGTGAAGACCCAATATAGGCTGACACCGATCAGTCATTGTAGGAGAGTCTCCATTTTCAAGGGACTCCCCGAGGGTAGCCATCAGGATAAGACCCAATATATGCTGTTGGCTCACTCAAGTGGCTGTAAGGGTGAAGAACCGATATAGGCTGACACCAAGAAGTCATTATGGGCTAGTCTCCATCTTTTAGGAGACTCTCCGAGAGGTAGCCATAAGGGTAGGACCCAATATAGGTTGTTGCTCACTCGGGTGGCCGTCAGGGTGAAGACTCGATATAGGCTGACACCGAGCAGTTATTGTAGGCGAGTCTCCATCTTTCAGGAGACTCCCCGAAGGGTAGCCATTAGTGTAGGACCAATATAGGATGTTTGACTCACTTGGTTGGCCATTAGAGTGAAGACCTGATATAGGATGACATCGAGCAGTCATTATGGGAGAGTCCATCTTTCAGGAGACTCCCCGCCGTCAGGGTAGGACCCATATAGGCTGTTGACCGGCTCGGGTAGCCATCCGGGTCACGGACCATAATTATCATACTCGAAAAAGGTACATAACCTCAAAAATAAGGGAACTTGCATAATCTTTTTATTAGATATTACATGATTTTACACATAGTATCATTTCAAGTGAAATGAGTTCCATTGCTTCTTAAGAATCTTCCCGTCCTGATATGCCTAGGTGTATGATCCTTTACATCCTCGAGCGATGATGATGTAGAAACCCTCCCAGTTGGGCCCAAGCTTCCTTTGATCCTTCTGCCGTGTAGTCAGAATAACGCGCTTTAGGACCAAGTCTATGGTTTGAAATTCGTGTATCTTCACCTTCTTATTGTGCGCGGCTTGGATATGTTGTTACTATGTTATGATGCGAATCTGTGGTTGTTGCTGCTTTTCCTCTGACTGGTCCAGATTAGGCGAAGTTATGCATCATTTTGATCTCGATCAACTCTTTCACGTAGAGTGTTGGCATGCTGATGTCGATCGGGATGATCGCTTCCATTCCATATGCCATTGAGAACGGCGTTTTGCCCATCGGGATGCGCTTGGTGGTCCTGTATGCCTAGAGCACCCAAGAGAGTTTCTCGACCCATTTGCCCTTTGCTTTATCCTGGGTTTTATGAAGGCTGTCAAGGATGGTGTGATTATTGATCTCGTCCTGACCATTGCCTTAAGGAGAGTAGAGAGTGGAGAACCGGTAGGCGATCTTGTACTTAGAGCAAAAGTTGTCCACTTGCTTGCTGGCAAAGTTTGTCCCATTGTCGGAGATAATGGTGTGGGGGAATCCAAAGCGACACATGATGTTTTGCCAAAGAAACTTGACAATCTGTTGACCAATAACCTCGGAGAGCGACACCGCTTCGACCCATTTGGTGAAGTAATTGGTGGCTACTAGCAGGAACCGTAACTGAGGCTGCAATCGGGGGAGTGGACCAACCACATCCAGTCCCCATTGCATGAAGGACCAAGGATCTCAAAGTGTGGAGGTTGAAACTCGGTCTGTTTGATGCTGGGGCGAATTTCTAAGACTCTGAGCATTTCTTCACGTAATCCTTGGCGTAGAACGTCTTGGGCCAGTAATACCCTTGATTGATGATCTTATGGGCGAGGGAGCGACCTCCTGAATAGTTCCCACAGTCGCCATCATGAATTTCCTGCATCACTGTCCGAACTTCGTCTGGCCTGAGACAGCTCAGGTAGGGGTCGACATGAAGCTTGGAGTAAGATTTCTTGTAAAAGACATCTCCAAGGAGTGTGTATCTGGTGGCCTAGTGTAAGCTTTTGTGCCTCCACTCTCTCATCGGGGAGGGACCCATCCTTCAGATAAGCAATGATAGGATCCCTCCGTCTTGGAGAGGTATCAAGGCGAAGGACCTCTCTGATCGGTCTGTGGATGCTCGAGTTGGCGATGTACTCAATGAAAATATCTTTTCTGAATTGGAACTCTATGGCTGCCCCCAGGTTGGCAAGTGAGTCAGTGATTGTTTTCAGACCTAGAGACCCATTTGAAGCTGCATCGAGGGATTTTAGATTTCAGCCTGAGGACACTTTGTAGGTACTCTACCATCTAAGCATCCCTTGCGATATATTCCCCGCTGATTTGGTTAACTACTAGTGAGAAATCGCATCGAACTTCAAGCTATGTGACCCCGAGTATGGTCTCCATTTGGACTCCGACTAGGACTGCCTCATGCTCGACATTGTTGTAGGAGGCTTGGAAGCCGAGGGTAAATGACTGCTCGATGATAGATCCTTTTGGATTGGTGAGGACAACTCTAATGCCTGCCCTCATGTTGTTTGAAGCTCCATCCACTTTCAAAATCCATCCTTCCAGTAAGTGACATTGCTCAGTGGCTCTTGGGGTGAAGTCAGCAATAAAGTCTGCCAAAACCTACCCTTTGATTGCTATCTTTGGCTCGAATCTGAGTCCATAGTGTCTCGTGCTGATGCCCATTTCAATAGCTGCCCCATCGCTTCTGGGTTCTCTATAATGCTTCTTAAAGAATTCTCTGTGAGGACCGTGATTGGGAAGGTTTGAAAGTAGTGCTTGAGCTTCCTCGAAATGATGAAGAGAGAAAGCACCAACTTTTTCAGCATTTGGTATCAGATTTGCGGTCCATTCATGGAATGGCTGACGTAGTAACCGGCTTCTGCATGCCTTCTTCTTCCCAAATTAGGGCTCCCTTCACGACCGACTCTGAGACAGCTAGATAAAGGAACAACATCCCGAGGTCGACTTGGACAAGAGTGGTGGTGGGTAGATATTTCTTCAGACTTTGGAAAGCTGACTCGCATTCCTCGTTCCAGCAGAAATTGCCCCCGCTTTTCTTTAAGGCTTGGAAGAAGGGTTTGCATTTATCCGTGGACCAGCTGATGAATCAGTTTGGGGCAGCGAAGTGTCCACTCAACATCTGAACTGCCTTCACGCATGTGGGCGACCTCATGTTCAAGATGGCGAATATCTGGTTGGGGTCGGCCTCGATGCCCCGTTGAGTAACCAGGTACCCTAAGAATTTCCTAGAGGCAACCCCGAATGTGCACTCTTAAGGTTGAGTTTTATCTTGTATTTTTTCAGGAGGTCAAATGCATCACCTAGATGTTGGACGTGATTCGTGCCCAGGGTGCTTTTTACCCTCATGTTGTCGATGTACACCTCAGCGTTCTCCCGATTAAATCCTTAAAGACCTTGTTGACCATGCCTGAAAGGTGGCCCAACATTTTTGAGTTCGAAGGGCATCATCTTGTAGCAATAGATTCCCCAACTAGTGGTAAAAGCAGTCCTGTCTTTGTCTGATGGGTGCATCTTGATCTGGTTGTACCCAAAGCAGGTGTCTATGAAGCTAAGGGGTTCGTGGCCTATCCTTGCTTCTACTGGCTGATCGATCCTCGGGAGTAGGAAGCTATCATTTGCGCAAGCTTCATTGAGGTTAATGAAGTCGATGCAAACCCTCTATTTTCATTCTTCTTCTTCACGAGGACAGGATTGGAGAGCCAGTCAGGGTATAAGGACTCTCGAATGAAGCCAGCCTGCAGTAGGTGGTCAACTTCATCACTGATGGAGCGACTTTGTTCCTCATTAATCCTCCTAGGCTTCTGCTTAAGTTTGGCATCTGCCTTGATGGAGAGTTTGTGGCAAATGATATCGGGATCAATTCCAGGCATATCAGTAAGATCCACGCGAATACATCCAAATTATTTGACAAAAACTTTTTGAACAAGGCCTTCTCTTGGGGATAGCTTCTAGCCGATTCAGAGGATCCATTCTGGGTAACATGGATCTACAGAGAAAGACTCGGGCTCCCCCGACTCGTTGCGTGAGTTGGGTCCAGGTCCTCCGACTTGGCAAGGGAATCAGAGTCTTGGTTTTTGCCGCTTTGTGACTGCTATTGGTTAGTAACTCTCTTTTGTTTCTTGTTGCGAGGGATCCTTCGTCAGTGACTGCTCGAGAGGTCTTTATCACCGGTCAGACTTCTTTTAGGCTACTGTGGCTATTGTTGGCCCAGAGGCCCTTGACCTTAGTTTTGATAATGACTAACTTATGAATGTTAGTTTGCTAATGATCTTGCGTTTATATAGTTTCAACTATTGATCAAGATCTTAGTAGAGATTTGACTTAAACAAGAGATTCACAGTCAAAGTGTTGAAGCAATCAAGTATTGATTCAAAAGGTAACACCACAACGATCGCATCTAGCTCCTTTGGATCGAGTTTGGATCGAGTCAGCTTGAAGATGAAGATCTACAAGAAGACTTTGGTTTGTTTAGTTTTTATTTAGATCTTGTGTAAGGATAGCTTGGTTTTGATATGCTCAAATACACACACAAGTTCAATAGTTTTGGTTTCAGTTTAACCGTCTTGGATTTTCAAAAAGATATACATCTTTATGGTTTTTATGAATAGATAGAATAAAAATAAGTTTTACATGTTTATTTGTATAATGGATTTCATCCATATCCATTGATAGTTCTTATTATAGAAAAAACTTATTTTGATGATTCTAGTTCATGTGTTTCAAGTTTTGTTTTTAAAAAAAAAAACTTAGTTTTGGATTTAATGTCATAAACATAGATATATCTTTTTATATGTGTATTGGATTCTATTCATGCATACTATACTTCAAATGTGTTACAATATCCTGCTTTTGTATTTGAACAACTTTTTGAGAAATAGATTTTCATTTTGAAGTCTTCTCAAAAACTCTTGAAGACAAAAATAAAACGAGTTTTGAAAATACAGTTTTTATATCAAGCTTAATTTCTAATGCCTCAAAAATAGTTCAAATTGTTTGTAATATGGGTTGATCTTTGATCAAACATATTTGTATTTCAAGTGCTTACATGAACTTATTTTTGTGGATTTTATATGATTTTATGGATATTTAAAAGACCAAGTTTTCAAACCCTAAAACCAGCCTGAGACCACTAGCGGTCGATCGATCGGCCGACCGGATCTCAGCCGATCGATGATCGGCAAAAAACATGTACAAATATAAGTAAACGAATGTGGGTCGATGTTACTGCTTTTACGATTCTTCTGTAGTAGTAAAGTGGCTATACAGGTCGTATCCACAAGGAGGGAGAGCGAGGGAAGCTTTGATGTGGCTTCTTTGTTCAAAGTAAAGAGAAAGTTCTCCGTTTCAAATAAAAAATCGAAAAGAAAATAAGTATTGTTTCAAAGATTTCTTGGCTTTGGTCGATGTTGTAAAGATGAGTTTTCTTAAAAGTAAAAATGCATGGCTAACTTTCTACTAAGTGCTCCCACTAATCTCTAACTTCTTGAAGATGTAGCCTCACAATGGATCATAGGCAAGCATAACCCTTATGCATAGGAACTATTCACGTTGGAGATCGAAAGAAAGTTATTCCTTTAACTTAGCTTTACACGGCAAAAACTTGAACATTCCTTTATCAAGACAAGTGTACTAATGGTATCAACAAAGATTAATAGGTATATCTCTAACTTACGAAAACAAGTAAAGCTTACAATGTATAGATCATCAAAAACCGTTAACATAAAATATAAGAAAGGGAATACTTGTAAGTAAGTTAGAGTTAGAACCCTCGTCTTAAGATGTCATAGCTCTCGTTTGCACAAGACTTGTTTGATACTATTGACTCATTTCGGTTATCAATCAGGTTGTTAGAGCCAGTTAGTAGTTAGTTAGCCATGCAATAAAAGAGTTAGTTAGACATGAGTAAGAAAAGAAACACAAAAGAGAAGAGGTAAAGAAAAGGAGTATTACACTAAAATAAGAAAGTAAAAGCAAATGAAAACACCAAGTAAATGGAAAGAAGAAAGAGAAGTATTACTTGTATAAGCTCGTCACCTTCAAATACAACTTGTACGCACTCTCTCTTTCACTCTAATGGCTAAACTAAGTAGAAGAAGAAGGAAACATAAAAAAAAACTACAACTTCTAAAAACAAAATAACAACTCCTAAAACTCTGGATATCTCCTTGAAGAACCCCAAGGGGGGTATTTATAGGCACTAGGGGAAAGGGGGCAGGGGCAACCCCTGGCCCAAGGCACTGGCGCTGCCGCACCAGTACGGCCGTGAAAACGCTGCCAGAGCCGCGTTTCCGCGGCTGTACGCGCACCGCCTGCTACGCGCTGTCGCTTCAGTTCACTGTCGTTTGATCTTCTGGATTTCTGATTGTATCCCCTGGTCTGACAGAATCATCTCCTAAAGTCAATGGCTACTTTGTAGGCCTTTAATCACCCATTAAATGGCGATTTAGGGTCTTCTTCTTCATTGTACACCATAGACCTAGGATCACACAAGTAAACCATTATTAGCAGTATTTTATATAAGATAATTGTGCAGATGTGGTAAAAATTATGAATATTAGAGACTAATCAACCGGGTGGTCGATCAATATGCACAGAACGTGTACAAGGCTCTGGCCATTGGGCCCCGACTAGAGAGTTCACTCTCTAGCTCTGGCCTCGATTGACCGGGCGGTCGACCGACAGGAAAATTGCCTTAAGGCGGTCGACCGGCCGGTTGACCGACAACCCCAATGGTCAGAAATCTTACGGTTGGCCGGTCGACCGGGCAATCGACCGAAAGGGCTATTCTGGGCCTGTTCTAGATCCCAACGGCTATATTTTGAGAATCCTATAAATATGGGTTCCCTTGATCTGTTTCTCCTAAGATTTTCAAGTGCGATTTTCTCACCTGTCTCAAGTATTTTTAACAAAGTTTTCAAAAGAGTTTTTTGTGCCAAAAATTTATTTATCTTTATTTGTTTTCAAAATTTTAGAAAATCAAAGGAAATCAAGTCTTTGGGACTTCTATTTTGTTCTTCATTTTATATATCAATCAAGAAGTTTTTCCCTTTGTTTTATTTCCAAATACTTTGATTTTTCACATACTTGAGCCAATCAATTCTAATCCTATTTTTAGGATCTTTGTATTGTCAGAAAAATTGTTTGTGATCCTTTGAGATCACCAAGAGAGAGTGTGATCATTGGATCACCAGGTTTTATTTCTTCTTTGCTTTGTGCTAGGCTTGTGCCTTCCTTCTTGTGTAAAGGTGATTGTGTAGAGAGAGAAGTTGTGTACTTCCGGTGTTGAGTTGTAATTCCTCAGTGGAGGTCCCTTTATGGAAGGTCCAGCGTGGACATAGTGGAAATCCTTCTGTGTGAAGGCGGGGACGTAGAGCAACGACTCGAACCTCGAAATATATCTTGGTGTTTGCATTTGATCTACTATCTCTCAACTCTATTTCTATGTATATCTTGCATTACTTTACATTGCTCATATCATATACATGCTTAGTATTGTTTGTGTGCCCATACTTGTGTTGAACTAAGAGAGCTTCTAATAGCACCTCAACTCTTAGTCTAGAGAAATCTAGAGAGTAGTTCCAGAGCCCTTCACGGAGTCAGGCTCACTCTTGGTTACACATAGTGTATTAGCAATTAAGTTTTAAATTTCGCATCATTTATCCTAGATTAGCTTGGACACCTATTCACCTCCCTCTAGATGTCCCTACAATTGGTATCAGAGCTAGCGCTCCTGATATTCGGTTTAACCACCTGGGAGTGTGATTCTTGGATTGATAATCTAGATTGCATTACACACATATAGTTTACACTCATGGATTATCTTGCTCCACCCACATATGATGCATCTGATATTGATTTGTAGAAGTTTAAGATGAGTACATATTTAAAAGTCTTAGGATTGCATGTTTATCTTGCCACCACCAAGAAATCCTATTTTGGCAATAACAAGTACATTGAAGCTATACACAAGCTATGGAGGCACTTAGGCTCACACTTGACAAATAACATCTTTCTTTAATTTCTCATTGTGATTCCGCTTTTTACAGTGTAGAACACATTAATCTTTCTCAAGGAACAAGTGCAACACATTTTGAAGAGAGAACCAAGAAGGGATGAATCCGAGCAAACGTGCTACATGGTCCAAGGGAATGACTCCCTTGAGGTAAATTTAGATACCCACCTTGATGATTGTGCTAGTTCTTCATGTAATGGTAATGCTATGGATGCACATGTTTTAAATGAAGAACTATCCATGTTTTGTGAAAACTTGATTTTAAAGTACAAAACTTTGAAAGGAAGAGTTTTGATTTAAAAAGAAAAAAGAAAAATTTGTTTTTAAAACTTAATATGGTTTTGCAAGAGAGGGTTGAGATTTTAAGTGAAAGGGACTCCTTGAAAACCCAACTTGACCTTGTTTTAAAAGAAAATAAAATTTTAAAAAATAAAAATGATTTTGATATTGTTTTGAAGAATAATGATGTTTTGTCTTCAAGACTTGAATTTGTATAAAAGAAAACGATTCTTTAAAGAACGAAATTGTTTTTTTTAAAAGAATTATAATGCATTTCTTTAGAAAAAATTTCTTTGAAAAATAATTTATATTTCCATGTTTGCCATGCTACTATTACTTCATCATCTTGTGTTTCTCTTGCATGCTCCACATCTTCTTAATGTTGAAAATGATATATGTATGTTGAAGAAGAGTGTAGATTATTTGAGCTCCATTTTGAGCCAATGTGCTATGAACCACACACGATTGGAATCTATATTTCTAAAGAAACATACTCCACATATTCATGCACACAAACCACGGCATACACATGCTTCTCATGATCACACACATGACACCATGTAATCTCATGTGTTCACTTGTACACATTGTGGACGTACGGGCCACCTTGCAAAATTTTGTTATGATAGAATACATAATTTACATTTTGCAAATAAGTTTGTTTGGGTTAAGAAAGGTGCTAACCCCCATGGACCCAAAAAGGTATGGGTACCAAAATCTACCCCTATTGTATTTGATGTAGGTGTGGGCTCTCACTTGACGTGAGGGTATCGATATCTTGATGGTGGATGTGTTTCGAACTCAAAGATCATATCTATGGATGCATCACTTTCAAGGAAAGTTTGGTGGAAGAACCACCATAGTTTGAAGACCTAGAAATTAGTTCTATTAGTTTTGGTAACTATCTCTAACTCCTTATTTTAGTTTACATACATTTATATTATTGATTTTTAGCATATCATGTTTTAATGCTCATTATGTTAAATGCAATGTTAATTAGACATGTGATATACATAAATAGTCTTTGAAATATACTCATGTTCATATGAACTCTTAAAGGGCAACGAAGTGGTAATACTTCGAACTTCTTACAAAAAAAAGAAGAAAAGTAATAAATGTATAAGACATGAGAGTTGAAATTGAAGAATCCCAAGTATATAATTCGCCGTTACAAAGATGCATATGACTTAGGGTAAGATAATAGACTCGATGAGAAATTCAGTTTGAATCCTAACCTAAATTGATAAATAATTACTTGAATAAAGACTAAGTATAAGAATGATCAATTTGGTAATCCTAAATACTTATAAATTTCTTCATTTTTACAAAGATATTTCAAATATTCTCTCTCTTTCAAAAATGGTATTTAGAAAATACTAACATTTTTTTCTTTATGAATTTTGTGGGTGTAATTTACTGAAAACCCTTACGAGACAACACTAGTCCTCTAGGGTAACGTAGAGGTTTAATGGCTTGTTGCACGTGCTAAGTGTTATCGTGATTCTTATGAAAGTGAGTTACGTTAGATTAAATTAGTTTCTAACATTTAGTTTTGCTCGAGGATGATCAAAAGATAGGTGTGGGGATGTGATTATACTCCAAAATTGCATTTTTATCATCACTTATACACATGTATACTTGATCATTCCATTATTAATTAATGTTATTAACCCTCTTTTTGATTATGGTGTGTAGTTATTTAAATGAGAGGATAAAGATACAAGAAGCTTCATTTTATCCCTAATCCTATCTAAAGTTGGATTTTAAATTAAATTGAATCCAAAGGAGAAAAAGGATTAATCTTCATCTCCTATTTAAGTTCAATTCAGAAGATAAAGTCCTAGAAGATGAATGGGACAAAGCTAAATCTACAAGGAATAAGGAGGATAATTCAAATTAAATGGAGTTCAAAATAAATTCAGACTCAGATTCAGACTGTACACGTTTTAGTATTCAGATCATAACCTTTACTACAGATATTCAAATCTAATGATTCAAGATGATACAGAAAGAAGACTGGAAGGGATACAATTCTTTTGTTTATCACTCTGTCAAATTAAGCCGTCTGATGAGTCATATTCAGCAAACAACACGCCGACTTGTTGCAGGACTGAACTCCCTATTGAAATAGAAAACCTTCTAATTTGTATCCTAGTGTGATTAGCTTTGAAGTCTATTTAAAGAGCTGAAGTCTCTCATAATATCTCATCTCCACATCAGAGATCATAGCTTAGGATTTTTCTTTTAGTCTCTTCTCCAAATTTCTTTTGTATTTTTTAGATTTTAGTTCTACTTCTAATTCAAGGTTTGTGAGAAGGAGAAGCCATTGTAATTCGAGGTGACAGATCAATACAAGGTGCTTTCTTTTTTTCCATATCTCTTTTATTATTTACTTTATTTTTTTGCTTTTTCTTGTTTTTTTATTTATTTCTTACTTTCTTTTGCTTGTCATGTTTACCATGAGTAGCTAGATTTTTCTCATGACTTGCTAAGACATCACCACCATCACATCTAATGTCTAGTAGATAACCACATTAGATCATATGCAAGCCTACTCTAATTTTTATTTTTGATGACTCATTAGGATAAGCAACTAGGTCAAATATTTACTAATACTTCTTAACTGTTTTTCTTAATCTATGCTTGATGAAAATCTTGATATTTTAATGTTAAACTTTGATTAGTGTTATTTCAAATAGGGTTAAGATTTGCTAAATACTTTCTAATAATTTTTTCTTACTTTATACTTGATTGACAACCTTGATATTGTAACGTTAAAACTTGGATGGTGTTATTTCAAATTATAACCTAGTTTCTATCCTATATATCTTTCTTGATTTTGTGGTAGAATATCATGTTTAGGATTTGAAGTGAAGTAATTATCGATCTAGCATTAGCATGTATGGTGGTTGATTATTAGTAAGCTGTGAAACTTTCTTTTAGTTTGATTATTTATCCACACATAAGTCATCTTTTCTTTTCTAAGTTATTTAAACAGAGAAGATAATAAGAAGACAATATTATTGAAAAGCTTCCATCACATCTCTCCCTGAGTTTCGACCCGTTTAGCTCTTACTACAACGGTTAAATTGCAAAAGATTCAGAGTTAAAACCAATCACATACACTTTTTATATTCTCTGTACTCTATTTTTATGCAATCAATTATCTTGTCCTAGAACTCCATAAGAAAATGGAGTCGTTGAATGAAAAAATCATACTCTTCAAGAAATGGTTAGGACAATGATTAGTGAATATGGACTCCCTCAATAGTTATGGGCCGAGGCCGTAAACACTTCATGTTACATATCAAATAAAATTTATTTATGTAAAAATACTTCCAAAACTTCTTTTAAAATTTACTACATGAGAAAGCCTAATATTTCTTACTTTAGAGTTTTTTGATGCAAATGTTTTGTTTTAAACACCAAAGATAACTTAGGTAAATTTGATGCTAAAACTTTTGAAGCTATTTTTGTTGGTTATTTTAACACTAGCAAGGCTTATAGAATCTTCAAGAAATCTACTTTGACAATTGAAGAATCTATGCATATTAAGTTTGAAGAATCTAATGCTTTTATTAAGAATGATGTAGAGATTGATCTTTTAGGTAAATACATGGAGAAAGTAACTTTGAAGGACTCACCTATCCAAGAAGATAAGCCAAAGCTTGATAAACTAGGTGAAGTTCAAGAGGTTGAAGTGGCACCGATACTTTCACTTCCAAAAGATTGGAGATACGCTGCAAGTCATCCCAATGAACTCATCATAGATGATGTATCAAAGGAGGTTACTACTCGCTCTAAACTCCATAATTTTTGTGGCCATTTTGCTTTTATTTCTCATATTGAATCAAAGAACATCCTCGAAGCCGAGGGCAACTCATATTGGTTGCTTGCAATGCAAGAAGAGCTCAATCAATTTGAGCGTAATCAAGTTTGACACCTTGTTTCTAGACCCCATGATAGACCAACAATTGGTACTAAATAGATTTTAGGAACAAGTTGGATGAATCGGGTAATGTTGTTAGGAATAAAGCTAGGTTAGCGGCCCAAGGTTACACCCAAATTGAAGGTATCAATTTTGAGGAAACCTTTGCACCCGTAGCACAGATTAAACCCATGCGAATTACATTTGCTTTTGCTTCTTATAAAGATTTCAAACTTTTTCAAATGGATGTCAAAAGTATATTTTTAAATGATTTTATTGAAGAGGAAGTGTATGTCGAACAACCCCCGGGTTTGTTAATCCTACACATTCGAATTTTGTTTTCAAATTAGACAAAGCTTTATATAGTTTAAAACAAGCTCCTAGAGCTTGGTATGAAAGACTTTCAGCATTTCTTATTTTAAATGGTTTTGTAAAAGGTAAAATAAATACCACTTTATTTACAAAACATATAGATAGTGATATTCTTATTGTTTAAATTTATGTTGATAATATTATATTTGGATCTACTAATGAAATGCTTTGCAAAGATTTTGAATCATGCATGAAGAATGAGTTTGAGATGTCTATGATTGGCGAGATAAACTAATTTCTTGGACTCCAAATTAAGTAAAGGAGTGATGGATTTTTTATACATCGAGCCAAGTATACAAAGAAACTCATCAAGAAATTTGGGCTTGAAGGGCAAAGTCGTGCAAAACTCCAATGGCTACCTCAACAAAACTTGACTAGGACGAACAAGGTATAAATGTAGACAATAAACTTTATAGAAGCATGATTGGTAGTTTACTTTATTTAACAGCTTGTGATCGGATATCATGTTAGTACATACTGATGTCTGGGTAAGGCTTCAGTTCCCTCTCTCGGAGGCTCATTGTATTTTGTGACCTTTATCGATGATTCTAGTAGAAAGGTCTGGGTGTATTTCTTGAAACACAAGTCGGATGTGTTCGGGGTGTTTAAGAAATGGCTGGTCTAAGTCGAGAATGAATCAAGTCAGAAGCTTAAGTGCTTGAAGTTTGACAACGGGGGTAAATACTATGATGGCAGATTCAAAGAGTTCTGTGCAAGTCGAGGAATCCGAAGAGTGAAGATGATTCCCGAAAACCCTTATCAAAATGGAGTGGTAGAGCACATAAACGAGACTATTTTGAACCATGCATGGAGCATGTGGATACACGCTGGTTTGCCCAAGCAATTATAGGCAGATGCATTCAATACGGCAGTGTATATGATCAACAGAGGACCCTCGGTGCATCTGAACTGTGAGATTCCCGTGGAGACATGGACCGACAAAGAGGACAAAGGGGTAAACCCAAATCATCTGTGTACATTTGATTGTATCTCTTACATCCATAATGAGTGACAAGAGTAAGTTGGACTTAGAGTCTGAGATGTGCATCTTCATTGGATACGAAACTGATGAGTACGACTATTGGTTCTGAGATCCTGAGAATCACAAGATCCTTTAATACAAGGATGTAGTTTTCAACGAGCAGAAGATGTACAAAGACTTGTAAAATGAGAGGAGCACCTCAGAGGATGATCCCGGGGTGGCACCTCAGAGCTATTCTTGATCAGAAAGAGAGATTTTAAGAACATAAAAACTCAAATAAACTTTGAAAATAAGAGCACAAAAGCAAACTTGAAACTTTTTCTCTTTGAAAGCAAAACTAGATTTTCAATAGAATTTGTTGTTATGAAATATTCAATCCCAATGACCCTTTATATAGGTTTTAGAAAAATACTTTTAGAATAGTTTTACCAGGCCAAAAGTGGAAGAAATTGACCTTAAAAAATCAACTTTCCTCATTTTAAAGAAACATGTTTTAAAACAGTTTTTAAAGGAGCTAGCCGTTACTGCCAATCTGGCAATCTGTTGGTCAATTTTGAGCACAGTTTTCAGGCCTAAAACGTTAGAATTTAGAAATAAGTATATAGGAATAATTTGTAAAGATTTAAGACTTCTTTCTAATGCAACTAATATCACTCAATATCATTTTGGAGTAGAAAGTGATCAATATAATACTGAAAGGTGTCAAATCAAAAACTGTAAACTATTTTCAGAATAAGAACATACTTCATCCCAATATTTGATTTAACATTTGAATTAGAAAATGATTATTGAATAAGAAATATATCCATAAATGTTATTTTTGAAATGCAATTTAAATCATGTTAATTGAATATAAAAATGAAAAGTTATGATAAGAAATCTACAAGGGTGTCGAGCAGATCAGCAGAACGGTCGGCCGCCTGGTCAACCGAGAAAACCTGAGAGCTCTGCAAACCGAGTTGGTCGACAGATCAGTCGGCCAATCTCTACTACGATCAACTGGTTGGTCGACTGAGCTTAATTCATATGGGCTTGTGCACATCGGTCGACCGCTCGGTCGATCAGCTCAGCCTTTCATCGACCGATCGGTCGACCGCAACAGCCCAATACACATTCAGGGTTTATTAAAGATCTTTTTAAATACATTTTAAATATCGTAAAATCTCCATAAATCTATTAAAATAAATTCATTTGAAAAATCAACACATATTATAAACATGTGAACTAGTTTTTGAGATAAAGAAATTTAATCATGAAAACCAAAACCGTATTTTCTGAAAACTAAAGTTTTGTGTGAGTGTATAAGCTTGAGCAATCAACAACTAATCTATCCTTTACATTATATCCTAAAATAAAATTCTAGCTAAAACAAACCGAGATCTTCTTATCAATGTTCATCTTCAAGACGACTCGATCCAAATGAGCTTGACTCCAACCAAGTGCTAGATGTGATCATGATGCGCGAGCTCTTGAATCATCATGTGTTAGCTTCAAAACTTGACTTTGAATCCTTTGTTGAAGCTAAACGCTGACTAAGATCTTGATCAAATATCTGAAACTAAATAAGCACAGGATCATTAGTACTATAACTATATGAGTTAATCATTATCAAAACTAGAGTGATGGACCTTTGGGCCAACATGTGGAACTCCAAGTAGCGCCTCCGACCCCCAAGCTGAGCTAAGTCGCTCAATCAGGAAGACGAAAGCTCCTGAAAGATATTCTCCTACCTTACACTATTTGTTATTGACTGATAGTGATGAGCCCGAGTGTTATGAGGAGGCTTTACAGGTAGAAGCCAAGGCTGAGTGAGAGCTTGCTGTGGATGATGAGAAAACGTCTCTCATGGAGAACTAAACATGGGATTTGGTTGAACTGTCAGAGAGCAGGCGTGCCCTGCATAACAAGTGGGTCTACCGGCTAAAGGAGGAGAATGATGACTGATCAAGTTGAACCTGTGCATATAAAAGAGAAGTTTAGAAATAGATTAAGAAAGTGCAAAGTTACTCAATAGTACCGCTATAGCAAGTGACTATGCGGGACGTGATCCACAAGAAAGGACTACGTTAAAAGCTTTTAGTAAGTCTTTCTAAATTATTAAGAATCGGTTAAAATGTTTCTTCTTTGTTTTTAGAAAAGAAAAGAAAGTAGGTTAATTTAGAAGAAAGAAGGTAGAAGATAAAAGGAGAAGATGGTGTTGAAATCATTTTAAGTAAAAGAACTAAGAGAATTAAATTAAAAGAATAAAGAAGAAGAGAAGTGTTGAACTAAGAAATGAAATGAAAGAAGGAAAGAACACTTACCTGTTTTGGATGAATGCTTACCTTGAATCATTGCGAAGATTTGCCTCAGAGTAAAGCGAAACAGAACAAGAGAAGAAATAACAATAAGCAGCGATCTACCAGATTGAGTAACGATGAAGAAGAGGAGAAATATTATATTGACTGTTACTTTCAATACAAATCTCTCAGAAGAAGATTACACTCAGTGTCACTCTAAATACAATTTTTCTTCTCCTTCTGTCATGAAACTCTCTCTAAACTAAGTTATAAAGAAATCAGAAAAGTACATTTGAAAGAAACAGAAAAACCTAACTATACTAGAACAAAAACCTAAACCTAGATGTCCGCTTGAGTGGTGCCCTTAGCCTTTTGCATATGGTTGTATTTAAAGGAGAAATAGGGAGGGGAGAGCGCGCTTGAGGATGAGACCACATCGCTGGCCCAAAGAAAAGATTTTCTGATAAGGTTGGAGATAAGGTTTAGAGATATGAACAAAATCACTTGCCTAACAGAAAAGATTTTTTGATAAGGTTGGAGATAAAACTAGAGATAAATATTTGTATATCTCTTGATCTTCAGTCGGATTGTGTCGTATCTCTCTAAATCTTCTGAATATGCGTCCCAATCCTTTAGATATCTCTTTGTATATTGATTGGGTTACCTTTGGACTTCTGAATTTGCCTCTATCCTTATTTATCCTCATTGATTCTCCAAGCTAGCCAAATAGATCCATATAAATCCTTTTTAAATGGTATTTATTTGGTATTAGTTTCTCTTCCTTCATTAATAATCACCCTACACAATTTAGACATTAAGACAAATTAAGTACAGAGTTTATTACAAGTTAAATGTAGGAATGTGATAATAGATAATGCAATATACGTATACAATCACACCCCCACATCTATCTTTTGCTCATCCTCGAGCAACACAAATAAAAAGTAAAATAGAGTTAACCTAATCTAACTCACTTTTGTAGGAATCACGGTTGCACCTAGCACATGCAACAAGCCATTAAACCTCTAGGTTATCCCTAGAGGACGAGTTTTGTCTCGTGAGGATTTTCAGTGACTTACACCCACAAATTTCATAAAGAAAGAGGAACAAAATGTTAATATTTTGAAAATGCATTTTGATAAAGAGAAAATTTATTTGAAGTACTCTTTGCAAAAATTTAAGTAATCTATAAGTTATAGGAAAATCAAACTTTTCATTTCTAAACGTAATCTCTATTCAAAAACTTGTTATCAATCAAGATAAGGAGTCAAAAATGTATTTCTCACCTAGTTTATTATTTTATCCTAAATTATAGGCACCTTTGTGACCGTAAATATTTGACTAAGGATTCTTCAACTCTAACTCTTTTACCTTATTTTATACATTTTGACAGTAATACTCCTTAGTTTTATTAGGCTTTCTAATTTGCCCATGTAACGAGCCTTTAGTTGGTGACTCCTAAACCGAACGGTCTTAGGCATCGGGTGAGAAAACACCCTAAGGACTTAAGGACTTGAGCAAATGAGGCCATAAAACTAAGAATTTTTTATTCATAGTATGGACCACTTTTAGGCGTGAATACTTATACTTTATAAGGCACAAATACCCAACTTAATCAGAGGATTTTAATATATATATATTCTTCTTTTTTCATAAGGCATAAGAATCTTTGTTTTTGGTCCCAAGTGTGTAAGTGTATAAAGTATGCATATTTCATCAAGGTAAAAATCAAGACTTTATTACTTTTTCAATTTTTCTTCCCAACACTAGAAATCAAACAAATAATCTTATTGTGATTAAGTATAAGAAATCCTAATTATGATTTTCTAATTCCTTAAAATTAACTTAATTTCTGACAAAAATAAGTCAAAATATTGTTTCTCATTTCAAAATATTTTTAAAGAAAAGAAAATATTTTTTTAATATAAATTAAAAGAAAACTAAGTTATATTAGAACCCTCCCCCACACCTATCTCATGCATTGTCCCCTCAATATATGAATGAATACATATATGCATGAAACGGAAGAAAGGGAAGAAAAAATGTTACCTCAGGGTGATGATTGCGGTGGTGGTCGGATTGGGCCAAGTGTTACTGCCCAATCTAAATAATGTGAATTTTCAAAAAAACCCACCTTTTATGACCTCTTTCTTATTTATAATTTTATCATCCCCGAGTTGATTAGGATCATGCAAGATCTTAACATGAAAATTATTCTCTTTATATGACCAATCTTGCAATATCATCTTGGAGTCATTATGGTCTATGCCTTGGTCCAACAAAAGAATGTGATTTGTTTGAATGGTTGACTTGGGCTCCGAAATGAAAGGAACGGAAACCGATACTGATTTGAGAATATGACTCAAATCAAGTTTAGATTCGAGAGTCGGTTTGGTTCAAAATTGGCTCCAAATCAAAGAATTGAAATTCATATTCTTTTCCAATCAATAGAATGTGACAATCCAAATAGGTGGTTCAGTTTCAAACTCTATGGGTACAGGAATCAAAATGTTGACTCGAGAATTGGGTTCAAATCGAGTAAGGATACCTGGAGTCAACAGAGATTCAAAAATTAGAATTGAATCACAAAGTTCAGGATCGGGATCACATTCATAATCAAGTTCAATTTTCTTAAAGTGAAAACTTGCCAGTTTGTCTAAGATTTGGGATTGGTCAAGTTCAAGATGTTGTGATGAAATTGAATCTTAGTTAACGTCTCCTAGATACCATGATCCTTGGTTTCTATCAATATGGCTAGGAGAATCAGAAATGGTCAATAATGTGTCAGGTAGAGTTTTCTCATTTCAATCATTAATTGTTTTGACCAAATGACTTTTTTCTAAGTCACTAGGTTCTTCTTGTTGTTGTGGGACTTGAAAAATAGAGTAAGAATTTTGGATTTGAAAATTTTAATGGGCTCGTGATCTTTCATTTTTTGGATTTGTCATAGGCTTCTAGGCTCTTTTCTAATTCAGATTTTTCTTCTATAGGTTAATCTTGATAAGGAGTATATGAAGCTAGTTGTTGGTATAATGGTTGACCATATGACTCATGTGAGTTGTATCCCCACTGACTCAGTGAAGAGAGGAGATGATGATTGCTCTAGTCTTTTTCATAATATTAGGACTGGGGCATATATTGATTCGAATAAAACCAATCCGACATACTTGGTTGGTTAAACTTATGAAATGTCAGGTTGGTGATACCCGAGTCAAAAGAGGTCAGGGTGAAGTATGGATCACTATATGTATTGAAAAAATTATAATCGTAATCCATATCACACAAAAAATGTCAAAATAAAAACAAACCAAAAAAAGACCAAAAAAATCTAGCCTAAGTTAGGGTAGATCTTAGACCTAGACGACTCCTAACTGGTTAGACTATCCACAGGAGGTATATTGCAGTAATCTGACCACAAGTTATTGGCCTGGTAGGGGCAAGATCAGTGGGAGATATCCGTACCTGAGCATTGAGCCTAATTATGCCAAACTATTGTTCTTCGAGGTTTCATCTCTCAATCCCCAACCTTTGACACCGATTTAGCCTGAGTCAAACTCTAACAACTTTTTCCTTAGTCAATCTCCTAATGAGTCCAAGATGTCCCTAAGGCTAATGTCCACTCAATTTTAAGTTAGGCTGGGTTAGCAAGTGCGGAGATGGTTTTTGGTCTAAAGAAGGGTAATAACTTCCTCACCTTATCTTGTTTATAGGTTAAGCCCTCAATCGTTAGTGCAAATGTACAAATATTTAGAAAAAGAGTAACACTCAAGCAAAATGAACCCTATACTAAATGCTATACACACATACCTTGGCCCCAGCACTCTTCAACAGTAATAAAAAAAAATAAAATAGAATTAGACACGTACCCTAAGATGCAAGAGTCTAAACTATTTTTAGAATTAACAGTCACCAAGTCATTTTTGGAGTTAGAAACATGTGCAGAGTAGGTTAAATAGAAAAAAAAATACTGCAGAAGACTGAGAATTGAAATTCAAGCAACCTGCAAGAAATCAGATTAGTAGTCTTCCCATATTGCCATGCAAACGCGGTAATTGCGGCATTTTCACGGCAACTAAGTGGTCTCCTGAGCTCTGCCTTCTAGAGAAGAGGCTCAGGTATGTAATATGTCCACTGTAGCACTCATTTCCCTGAAATTAATTCTTGCACGGAAAAAATAGAGAAGAAGATAGTTAACCGTTAAGTAAATCAAAAAGATTACTTACCGTCCCTCCCTGGCAACGGCGCCAAAATTTTGATCGAGTCGAACCTGTGCATAGAAAAGAGAAGTTTTGAAATAAATTAAGAAAGTGCAAGATTGCCCAATACTATCGCTATATCAAGTAGCTATGCGAGTCGTGATCCACAAGGAGGGACTGCGGTAGAAACTTTTAGTAAGTCTTTCTAAATTACTAAGAATCTGTTAAAACATTTCTTCTTTGTTTTTAGAAAAGAAAAAAAGTAAGTTAAGTAAGTAGAAAGAAGGTAGAAAATAGAAGGAGAAGATGGTGTTGAAATCATTTTAAGTTAAAGAAGAACTAAGAGAATGAAACTAAAAGAATAAAGAAGAAGAGAAGTGTTGAACTAAGAAATGAAATGAAAGAAAAGAAAACTTACCTGTTTTGGATGAATGCTTACCTTGAATCATTGCGAAGATTTATCTCAGTGTAAAGCAAAGCAGAATAAAAGAAGAAATAGCAATAAGCAGCGATCTACCAGATTGAGTAACGATGAAGAAGGAAGGATTATTATATTGACTGTCACTCTCAATATAAATCTCTCAGAAGAAGATTACACTAAGTGTCACTCTAAATACAATTCTTCTTCTCCTTCTCTCAGGAAACTCTCTCTAAACTAAGCTATAAAGAAATCAGAAAATTACATTTGAAAAGAAAAAAAACCTAAGCTATACTAGAATAATAACCTAAACCTAGCTCTCCGTTAGAGTGGTGCCCTTTTCCTTCTGCATATGGTGGTATTTATAGGAGAAATGGGGAGGGGAGAGCGCGCTTGAGGATGAGACCAAATGCTGGCCTAACAAAAATGATCTTCTGATAAGGTTAGAGATAAGGGTGGAGATATGGACAAAATTGCTTACCCAACAGAAAAGATTTTCTGATAAGATTGGAGATAAGACTAGAGATAAATAATTATTTATACCTTGATCTTCAGTTGGATTGTGTCTTATCTCTCTAAATCTTTTGAATATACATCCCAAATCCTTTAGATTTTTCTTTATATATTGATAGGGTTGCCTTTGGACTTCTGAATTTGCCTCTATCCTCATTTATTCTCATTGATTCTCCAAACTAACTAAATAAATTCATATAAATCTGATTTAACTGGTATTTATTTGATTTTATTTTCTCTTCCTCCATTAATAATCACCCTGAACAATTTAGACATTAAGATAATTAATTGCAGAGTTTATTACAACATAAATATAGAAATATAATAATAGATAATGCAATATACGTGTACAATCAATGGCACCATGAGGTTGGTAAGGCTAGTTGTGAAGGGGTTTCAACAACGAGAAAGTATTGACTTCAATGAGATTTAAGTATTGTAGCCACATGAGTATATCATGCCCGAGAAGGAGCAGTTGGTTTGCAAGTTAAGAAGAGTCTTTATGGCTTGAAACAGGCTCCGAGGTAGTAGTATCAGAAGTTTGACAGATTCATGGTGAGCATGAAAACACCTAGAGGGGGGGTGAATAGGTGTTATTGCTAATCTAGAACTAAATGCAAAACTAAGTGTGCTAAGTGCGGAAGCTAATGCAAATTATGCACAAACTAATACAATACAACAAGTGTAGCCGAATTCCCCTTGCGAGGCTCTGGACTAACTCCCCTTGATTCCCCTTGAAATGGGTTGAGGCGCTATGTGAAGCTCTTGTTGGATGAGTATAAGTTGGGCACACACACACAAGCAATCCAAGCAATGTGCACACACAATCAAGCCAAGCAATCAAGGATATAGCAATATGAATTATGCAAGGCACAACACAAGCAAATAAATATGGTATGAATGAAGTATGATGCTTTGCACAAATGTAAAGAGAGAGAGTTTAGAGACAAGTGGATCAAACGCAAACACAAAGATATGTTTCGAGGTTCGAGCACCCTTGCTCTACATCCCCGCCTACACCACCGTGTAGGATTTTCAATCCACTATACCGTCCACCGAGGACTCCCACCGAGGGAACCTTCACCGAGAAGGATTTTTACAACAATGGAGTACCTAACTCCTCTCTCAAACAACCACCTCACAACCGAGGGGTAGGCCCGTAGCCAAATACAACAACAACAACAACACCTCTACCGAAGAGGCTCACAACCAATCTCAACACCTCACACTTGAGGGATACAAACCAATCACCCGATCACCTCTACCGAAGAGGGATACAACAAGAATAAGGGTGTACAATTTAGAGGTTACAACAACAACCTCAAAACTCTCTCTTTTCTTTCTTTTTCCACAAAACAAATGATCCTAATAGATTAGGATAGAAGATAGCTCAAGTGTGAAAACTAGGTGTTTTTGGAAACAAGCAACAAAGAAAGACAACTTGGGAAATCTCTTGTATATGATAGAAATTAAAGATCAAATCAATATCCCAAAACCTAGTTTTCTTTGATTTTCCAAAAACCCAAAACAATAAAGATTGAAAGATTAAAGCCCCAAACACTTTTGAAAAACTTGTTTTAAACACTTCAGAAAACCAGAATTTTTTTCTCTTCAAAAACTTGGCCAAAATCCCCAAAGAGATGGGGTTTTTATAGCCCCAACAGAAAACTAGCCGTTAGAGCTGAGCTGGCAGCTCTGACAGGCAGCGGTCGACCGGCCCGGTCGACCGCCAACGGTCAGAAATATGACCGTTGGGCAACTGCGGTCGACCAGCCCGGTCGACCCAGAAAAACAGAGAGCAGAGCTCTCATCTCGGTCGACCGGCACGGTCGACCCAAACAACCCGAGAGCAGAGCTCTCAGACCCGGTCGACCGGCTTGGTCGACCGTCCCAGTGACTCTAAACGTGCACAGATCTGTGCACGTCCGGTCGTCCGGCCCGGTCGACCGGACATCAGCCAAGTCGACTAATAACCTGGCTTAGTCGACTGGTTGAGTCCTGGACCAGAAAACTGAGTTAGAAAACTTGGGAAAAATATTTTATAAAAATCTTTTAATACTTCTAAAAATCACCAAAAATATTTTTATCAAAACTCAAACAAGTGATAAAAGTTTCAAGACATGTATCAACATATTCAATTCATTTTTGAGTCTTGCAAATTTTATCAAAAACAACACTTGTATTTTTATCAAACTTGATTTTTCAATAGGAAATCTGATTTTCCTAAAAACTTATAGAAATACAAAAACATGATATTTGAACATTATTAAGCATGATGCATATGGACATAGGTCTAATATACATTCAACAAATATATCATAGTTTTTGTCTTTAATTACAAAAATATGTTTTATACCAAAACATAAAACTACATGAATAGGTATGTCAAACTAAGTTTGTATAAGTCATATGAGCATGTATGTATATCTAGAACATATCTAATATACATAGAAATAAAGTAAACTTGTTTTGATCAAACTATTCATGAAAACCAAAATCCAAATCATGAAACGTGTGTGTTGTGCACTTGAGCATATCAACTATACTAAGCTTTACAAATGGATCTAAAACACACTATCTAAACTAGGATACCTAAGTCTTTGTGTCAACAAGAAGACTTGCTCCAAAACTCCATCCATGGGCTAGGCAATGTGTGATCTTGACGCTTTGGCCCTGGAATCATTATAAATAGCTTCTAAACTCCTTGTTGAAGCTAATCACCAACTAATATCTTGATTAATGATCTGAAACTTAAACAACACAAGATTATTAGTAAACATAACTACATGAGTTAATCATCATCAAAACTAGAGAGGAAGGCCTCCGGGCCAACAGAGCAGTGGTTTCACAAGATTGGACGATGATCACTACTGCTATTCCAAGTGGTTCGAGAATTCCTATAACATGCTACTATTGTACGTAAATGATATGCTTATTGTTGGGTCCAGCATGAAGGAGATTGTGAATCTCAAGGCCAAGTTGGCAGAAGAATTCTCAATAAAAGACTTGAATCATGTGAAGAAAATTCTTGGAATGAGAATCAGCAGAGAGAAAAGAGGTTGTTGAAAGTGTCACAAGCCGAGTATATGAAGAAGGTGCTGAAGAGGTTTAACGTAGTAGATGCTAAACCTGTGAATGCTCCGCTTGAAGGTCACTTCAAGCTCTCAGAGGCACAGACTCTAATGACAGAAGATGAGAAGGCTCTCATGTCGTAGGTGCCATGTACATCAGTTGTGGGCATCCTGATGTATACTATGGTCTGCACGAGACTAGACATTGCTCTAGCAGTGGGAGTTGTCAGCAGATACATAACAACCCCAGGAAGGAGCAACAGAGAGCTGTGAGGTGGATCCGGAGATATCTGAAGGGTAATTTAGATTCGCGTTGTGCTATGAGGTAATGTTGTTCAGTTGCTGGGATATGTTGACTCTGACTTTGCGGGTAATGTAAACAGTCAGAAGAGTACCACTGGTTATGTCTTCACTTTAGGAAGTGGAGCTATAAGCTGGGTGTTAAGGCTGCAGAAGATAGTCGCCTCATCAACGACAGAAGCTGAGTATGTTGCAGTGATAGAAGCTTACAAGGAGATGATGTGGCTGAAGGATTTTTTGAAGGAGCTCGGAATGAGAAGGAGGCTCCATCACTGCACAGTAACAGCCAGAGCGAATTGATCTTGCAAATAATCCGATCTATCATGACAGAACCAAACATATTGATATGAGGTACTACTTCATCCACAAGATGTTGAAGTATGATGTGTTCTTATTACTGAAGATAAACATGAGTCAGAATCCAACAGACATGTTGACTAAGGTTGTCGCGGTGGAGAAGCTGAAAAGCTGTTCAGCTTTTGTGGGTATTCAAGGCTGAGAATCCGAGTTTGAGTCGCTCGGAGTCACTATGAATGAAAGGAGAACAAAAGGAAGATGGGATGTTGCTGCTGCATCGACTCAGTCTCCAAGTGTGAGACTGTTGAAGTTGTAGAGCCTGATTGTTGACCTTGACAGAGGATAATCCATTGCAGAAGTACTGCGCTGGAAGAACTGTGAGGCCCAGTTGCAATGAGACTTAGGAGGATGGGAAGTCCATCCTCGGTGACTTAGAGGTGAGGCCTCACGAAGACTCTCCTGAGGATTGGACCACCTTGTTAACTCCCCGAGTAAAGTCATACTACAGGTGAGGGTAGGCAAGCTTGGTGTTTTAGATGGTGGCATGTTCAAGTGCTCGGAGAATCAATCAGAGTCTCGGGAGGAGCACTCCAAGCGACGTAGCAGAGGAACATCCCCAAGGGCCAGTGATGCGCAGCGAATGCGGTCCAAGCTGGAAGTTTCTTGATACAGAAAACTCAAGCCACATGTCAAGAACAATTTAGGGATGTCACAATTTATATCCCTAGTTTTCTCTATAAAAGGAGATGCACAGTAATTATAGTTTAAGAGAATAAAGCATGAGAGCTTGTGTAAAAAGCGGCTGTGAGGTATTTTTTCTCCCTGTAATCTCTCATTAATAGTGGATTTGCGAGCAACTCCATGATTTTCCCTACTTGGGTTTTTCACGTAATTTCTGAGGTTCTATGTGTGTTGTCTTAAGATAAATCTATGATCTTGTGTATCACTTCTGATCTGATATGTTCTTATTTATCACCATCGTGAAAGCCCTTCCCCAACAATCTGGTGTCCTTTGCTGTCATGAAAGGAGCATTAGTCTTTCGCTTCAGGATGAGCATGGTCGTGTGGTATTTCTTCCGGATGCTTTACCTAGGGTTTTAACCTTTGGTGGCTTCGAAGACGTCCTAGATTGGAACTTTAGTGAGGTGAAGTTGTCCTCCATCTGGTAGGTTCAGTGTGGGCTCTGCTGAGGGTGTGGGAATGGTTTCTTCTTGAAAGCGTCTTTTCCGCATCGTTGGGTGTCGACAGAGGGGCCTCCATGTAGCAGCTTTAGTTTTGTTCCATCGTCATCACGATTGAAAGATGTGTTGGTGGAGCTTTTCATTACTTCTTTCAACTGGATGTACGGTTAGGCTCGGTACAGGATCTCGCTCCAACGGGTGACATTGTGCTTTACCAGATGCTTGTACAGCGGGTGGGTAACCTATAGTCCGCTGATGAATACAAGAGCATATGTGTCTTTTCTGCAGTTTTATACTTTGTCTAGCTGATTATGAAAGTAGCCAATGTACGCCTTGAGGCCGTCAGTGGGCCTCATCTTGAAAGAGATGAGGTGATGATTGTTCTGCTTCAACTCTTGGCGGGAAGAGTATGAAAATACACCTAGGGGGGTGAATAAGTGTAGTGCTAATCTAATACCAAATGATGTAGAATTAAAAACTAATTGCTAACACACTATATATAACCAAGAGTGAGCCTGAATTCCCCGTGAAGTGCTCTGAAACTACTCCTCTAGATTCCTCTAGAATAAGAGTTGAGGTGCTATTAGAAGCTCTCTTGGTTTAACACAAAAGTGGGCACACAAACTATATCAAGCATATGAATATGAACAATGTAAAGTATTGCACGATATAAGAGAGATACAGTTAAGAGATAGTGGATCAAACACAAACAAGAGGATATGTTTCAAGGTTCGAGCCACTGCTCTACGTCCCAACCTTCACATAGAAGGATTTCAACAATCAACTATAGGATCTTCCACATAGGGATCTTCACTGAGGAATTACAACTCAACACAAGAGTACACAACTCCACTCTCTCAAAACACAAACCTCTACACAAGAGGTGGGCACTAAGCCAAAGCAAAAAAAAGGTTACGATCTTAGTGATCACAAAGATCACAACAATCTTTTAGTGATCTCAAAGGATCACAAACAATTTTTCTCATAAAAACAAGATCCTAAAGATAGGTTTAGAATTAATAGCTCAAGTGTGAGAAACCAAAGTGTTTTGGAAAAGAAACAATAAAGAAAACACTTGAAAAAAAACTTCTAGATAGATATGAAAATGAAGATCAAAACTAAATTCCCAAAGACTTGTTTTCTTTTGATTTTCCAAAAACTTTGAAACAAATAAAGATAAGAGTGTTGGCACAAAAACTTCTTTTGAAAACTTTGTTAAAAAACACTTGAGAAGGTGAGAAAAATTGCTCTTGAAAATCTTGGTTAAAACTGGCCTCAAAGACCTATATTTATAGGGTCTTGAAAATATAGCCGTTGGGGTCCAGAACCAGGCCAGATTGGCCTGTCGGTCGACCAACCAACAGTCAAAATTCTGACTGTTGGGGTTACCGGTCGACTGCCCTAGGCAAACTTGCCTAATGGTCGACCGCCCGGTCGACCAAGGCCAGAGCCAGAGAGTTCCCTCTCTGGGTTGGTCGATCAACCGGTCGACTGGGGCCAGATCCGGAGAACAAGATCTCTAAATCGGTTAACCGTGCGGTCGACCGGCCTAAGGCTAAGGTAGTTCACGTCCTGTGCATATCAGTCGACCAGCTCTGGTCCAGTCGACCAGTCGGTCGACCGCCAGCAGGCTCAGTACTGGGTTATAGATCATGAAATCTAACTTGATAAATTCTATAAAATCCCATAAAACTCTATAAATTCCACAAAATAAGTTCATGTAAATAATTTAAATAAAAATATGTGGGACCAAAATTCAACACATATTTTAAACTATTTGAACTATTTTTTAGGCATGAAATTAAGTTTTAAGCAGAAAACTGTATTTTCTGAAAACTCGATTTTGAAATGAAAATATATTTTCTCCAAAACTTGTATAGATACAAAACATGATATTTAAACACTTTTGAAGTATAGTGTGTATGGATAGAATCCAAAACACATATAAAAGATATATCTATATTTTTGACATTAAATCCCAAACTAAGTTTTGATTAAAACAAAATTTAAAACCATGAACTAGAATCATCAAAATAAGATTTTATTTAATATGAAACATAGATGCATATGGATAAAATCTAATACACATTTAAATATGTAAAACTTATTTTGATTCTATCTATTCATGAAAATGAAACATGTATTCTTGAAAATAAAAAACCGTTAAACTGAAACCAATAAACTTTTGAACTTTTGTGTGTGTTTACTGAAGCATATGAAGACTAATCTATTCTTACACGAGATCTAAACTAAACAAACTAAGTAAACTGAAGTCTTCTCGTCGATCTTCATCTTCAAGATGACTCGATCAAACTCGATCCATAGAGCTTGACTCCTTCCGAGTACTAGATGCTATCTTGTCACGTGAGCTCTTAAATCTACATGTGTTAGCTCTAAAACATGATTTTGAATTCTTTGTTGAAGCTAATCATCTACTAAGATCTTAATCAATATCTAAAATTTATTAAAAATAAGAATAATAGCAAACTTAACTTCATAAGTTAATCATCATCAAAACTAAAGTGAAAGGCCTCTGGGCCAACAATCTCTTTTTTTTTGATGATGACAAAACTTATGTGGTTATATATGCATTAATTAAGGATAGGCTTCATAGAAGCTCCCTCTTAACTTATGCATAAACATAAAACACATAAGATATTTAATGTAGCTCAAATATCAATAAACAATAACAAAAGATATGCAATGAGAATAAAAAAACACATCACAAAACACACAAACACACGCACACACATATATACGCATAAAAATTAACCAAACTGCATATATAAACACAAATCTTTCTCCTCCTTTTTGTCACTCATCAATAAAGGGTAAAGAAAAACAAACAATACTAATAAACATATCGTAAAATAAAATTTTGATATCAATAAAAACAATCAATTGAAAGTGAAAGAACCTTTTTACCAATTGATACCAATAGAAAGACATGATACCAATTGAATATAAAAATCAAATTTTTTAGGTAAATACTAAAATTATTTTGCAATAAAGATACTAATTTGAGAATAATACCAATTTAAGTTTATTGATACCAATATTGAAAATTTAGCACATACCAAAACAAATTATTTTTCATCATAAAGAGTGGGAATAAGATACCAATTGAAAATAAAATTAATTGAAAGATAAAACAAGAAGTTTCTCTCCCTTTATGAAATACCAATAAAAATAATGCATAAGCTTGTAAAGATATCAATTATCATTAAGAACTAAAATCAAGCTTCGCATGAAATCAATTTGTGCTAAAAATGCGAGGACATTGTAAAATAAGCACAAAAAAAATATCTATATATATGTATGATAAGAGCAATATAATATCAATTGAAATATGATCCATACATATATAGAAAACATTAGTATATAAAATGAATTTTCATTAAAATTATGTATATCTCCTAACTACCACCCAATCATGCGCGTGTTTGAAAGCTATTCAATTAAGGGTATACAAGGCATAGTCGGCCATCCTACCACCCTTTGATGGTAGGGGTTTTCAAAATTATGGTTTGAAAATAGTTTAACATATTTGAAAAACTCTCCTGATTGAAGAATAACGACTAGTTTAAAGATAACTTTGAAAACTAGTACTAAATCCTTCAAGTAAGGAATAAAATAAATATATATCCATGAAATATGAAAAACCCACGATCATCGGTACTCAAATAGCAATAAAGTACATAAATGCTCATGAAACAAAAATCATGAGTAAACACAAAATATGGAGTGTACAAAAGTCATATAGTAATCATAATCAAGGAGATAAGACAATGAAGCTCAATCAAAATTTCTTACACAAAAACATGAAATCATCAAAACTTCAAATTTTATCAAAACTAAACAAGTTCAAGGTATATGTATGTTTGTCTAAACTAAAGTATATATACATATCTCAAATATAACAAGTTCACAAAAGAATATTGCATGAATGCAAGTGACTCTAAGATACACATGTATAGCTATAGTTTTGGACAAAATTAATATATACATGAAGCTAAATTTAAAAACACGTACAAAAATAGAAAATACAAGTGTAAATGCAAGAATCATCAAAACTAGGTTATACAAGTACATATAATGAGTACAAATGAGCAATGAAGTATAAACACATAATAATCAAGTGTGGCTCACTAATTGTACAAGTATAAATACAAGTTTTAATGAAAACTACATCTAAACATGTAATCAAGATATAAAGCACAAAAATTAAACAAATATGACCATTAGGGTAAATGCAAGTACTTTTGAACTAGGATATACATAATAGCTAAACTAAAGTGAGAATACAAAAATATGAATCCATATAAAGATGGGTGTATCCAAAAAACTATACATGTATATCACAAGTCTAATAAACATGCATTTAACATAATGACCATGAAAAATATGACATGCTAAAAATCATTAATGTAAAAGCATGCAAACTAAAATAAGAGTTTAGAGATAGTTATCAAACTGAGTGAACTAATCTCTATATCTTCAAACCATGGTGGTCCTCCCATCAAACATTCCTTGAAAATGTTGCATCCATAATTATAATCTTTTAGCTCGGAATGCATCCACCATCAAGGCACTAATACCCTCACGTCGTGTGAGAGCCCACTCCTACATTAAATAAAATAGGGGTGAATTTTGGTACCCACACTTTCTTGGGTCCGTGGGGGGTAGCACCTTTCCTAACCCAAATAAGCATATTTGCAAAATTTGAAATATTTATCCTATCATAACAAAATTTTGTAAGGTGGACCGTACGTTCACAATGTGTACAAGTGTACACATTAGCATACATTGTGTCATGTGTGTGAACATGAGAAACATGTGTATGCCATGATTTGTGTGCATGCATATATGGAGCATGTTTCTTCCGAAACATGGATTCCAGCCATGTGCGTTTATGGTACATTGGCTCAAAGTGGAGCCCAAACAATCTACACTCTTCTTCAACACACACACACACACACACACATATACATACACACACACACACACACACACATATCATTTTTAACATTAGAAGAAGATGTGGAGCATGTAACAGGCACACAAGAAGATGAAGGTATAGTAGCATGGCATGCATGGGAATCAAAATCATTTTTCAAAGAGATATTTTCCTTTGAAACAAAATCTAATTCTTTGAAAATCAAAACTATTTTGTTTTTCAAAGAATTGTTTCTTTTAAAACAAATCGAGTTTTGAAGACAAAACCTCATTTTTCTACAAAACAACATCAAAATCATTTCTATTCTTTAAAAACTTATTATCTTTTAAAACAAGATCAAGTTGGATTTTTAATGAATCCCTCTCATTTGAAACCTCAATCTTTTCTTGTAAAACCAAATCAAGTTTTAAAAATAAATTTTTATTTTCTTCTTCTAATTCAAAACTCTTGCTTTTCAAAGCTTTGTACTTTGAAAGTAAGTTTTCACAAAATATAGATAGTTCTTCATTTAAAGCATGGGCATCCATGGCATTATCATCAATAGAAGAACTAGCAAAATCATCTATTTGAGTGTCGGAGTTTACCTCAAGGAAGTCAATCACTTGGACCATGAAGCAAGCTTGATCGGACTTATCTCCACTAGATTCCTTCTCCAAAGCGTATGTCGTTGTTCCTTAGGAGAAGTCAATGTGTTCCATATTGCAAAAGCGGAATCACAATGAGAAACCATAAAAAATTATTCTTTACTTAGTGTATGCTTAAGTGCATAAAAGGCTTGTGCATTAGCCTCTATATGCTTGTCATTATCAAGATAAGATTTCTTAGTAGTGGCGTGGAAAACATGCAAACCTAGGGCTTTTAGATATGCACTCATCTTAAACTTTCACTATCGATGTTGTAAACATCATACATGGGAGGGGCAAGAAAATTCATGAGTGTATAGACTATATGTGTGCAAAGCAAATGAACAGATTAGCAATGAGGGATCTCACTCCTAGGTAGTTAAACTGAATATCAGGAGCGTAAGCTCTGATACCAATTAAAAGTACACCTAGAGAGGGGGGGGGGTTGAATAGGTGTAGTGATAATCTAGTGTCAAATGATGCAGACTTAAAACTAATTGCTAACACACTATATGTAACCAAAAGTGAGCCTGAATTCCCCGTGAAGGGCTCTGAAACTACTCCTCTAGATTCCTCTAGATTAAGAGTTGAGGTGCTATTAGAAGCTCTCTTGGTTCAGCACAAGTGTGGACACACAAACTATATCAAGCATATGAATATGAACAATGTAAAGCAATGTAAGATATAAGAGAGATAGAGTTAAGAGATAGTGGATCAAACACAAACAAGAGGATATGTTTTGAGGTTCGAGCCACTGCTCTATGCCCCCGCCTTCACACAGAAGGATTTCAACTATCCACTATAGAATCTTCCACACAGGGGCCTCCACTGAGGAATTACAACTCAACATAGGAGTACACAACTCCACTCTCTCTAAACACAAATCTCTACATAAGAGGTGAGCACTAAGCCAAAGCAAAAAAAAGTTACAGTCTTGGTGATCACAAGATCACAAACAATCTCTTAGTGATCTCAAAGGATCACAAATAATTTTTCTCATAAAAACAAGATCCTAAAGATAGGTTTAGAATTAATAGCTCAAGTGTGAGAAATCAAAGTGTTTTGAAAAAGAAACAATAAAGAAAACACTTGAAATTTTTTTTAGATAGATATGAAAATAAAGATCAAAACTAAATTCCCAAAGACTTATTTTCTTTTGATTTTTCAAAAACTTTGAAACAAATAAAGATAAGAGTTTTGGCACAAAAACTTCTTTTGAAAACTTTGTTAACAAACACTTGAGAAGGTGAGAAAAATTGCTCTTAGAAATCTTAGTTAAAACTAGCCTCAAAGACCCATATTTATAGAGCCTTGAAAATATAGTCGTTAGGATCCAGAACAAGGCTAGATTGGCCTGTCGGTCGACCGACCAACATTCAAAATTCTGACCGTTGGGGTTACCGGTCGATCATTCGGTCGATCTCCCCAGGCAAACTTGCCTAACGGTCGACCGCCCGGTCGACCAAGGCCAAAACCAGAGAGTTCCCTCTCTGGGTCGGTCGACCGACCGATCGACTGGGGCCAGATCCAGAGAGCAAGCCCTCTGGATCGGTCGATCGTGCGGTCAATCGGCCTAAGGCCAAGGCAGCTATGCACGTCCTATGTACATCGGTCGACCGAGTTCTGGTCCAATCGACCGGTTGGTCGACCGCCATCAGGCTCAAGACTGAGTTATAGATCATGAATTCTAACTTGATAAATTCCTATAAAATCCCATATAACTCTATAAATTTCACAAAAATAAGTTCGTGTAAATATTTGAAGTACAAATATGTGTGATCAAAATTCAACACATATTTCAAACTATTTGAACTATTTTTGAGGTATGAAAATTAAGCTTTAAGTCGAAAACCGTATTTTCTGAAAACTTGATTTTGTAATGAAAATACGTTTTCTCCCAAACTTGTATAGATACAAAATATGATATTTAAAAGCTTTTGAAGCATAGTGTGTATGGATAGAATCCAATACACATATAAAAGATATATCTATATTTTTGACATTAAATCCCTAACTAAGTTTTGATTAAAACAAAACTTAAAACCACGTACTAGAATCATCAAAATAAGTTTTTATTTAATATGAATAATCTATATAGATAAATCCAATACACATTTAAACATGTAAAACTTGTTTTGATTTTATCTATTCATGAAAATGAAACATGTATTCTTGAAAATCAAAAATCGATTAAACCGAAACCAATAAACTTTTGAACTTGCGTCTGCGCACTTGAGCATATTAAGACTAATCCATTTTACACAAGATCTAAACTAAACAAACTAAACAAACTGAAGTCTTCTCGTCGATCTTCATCTTTGAGATGACTCGACCCAAACTCGATCCATAGAGCTTGGCTCCTTTCAAGTACTAGATGCGATTTTGATGCGCAAGCTCTTAAATCTACATGTGTTTGCTCTAAAATTTGACTTTGAACTTTTGTTGAAGCTAATCACCTACTAAGATCTTGATCAATATTTGAAACTTATTAAACACAAGATCATTATCAAACTTAACTTCATAAGTTAGTCATCATCAAAACTAAGGTGAAAGGCCTCTGGGCCAACAGAGTATTGAGCGAACAACTTGGTCAGATCTCCTACTCTGTGGATTAAGCGTGGCAGAAGGGAGCAGAACCAGTCGAAGGATACTCCCTTCAAGCTGGAGGGGAAGATCCGGCATAAGATAGAGTCATTTCTAGAATGAATCACCATCTTGTCCTGATACTAGCGGAGGTGCTAGACTGGATCGCTCTGACTGAAGTAGCAATCAAAGATCAGAATTATGAACTTCTCAGGAAATTCATATTCTAGTATGCCATTGGACAAAGGGGAGTTAGGTGAATCAGGGGCGATGACTGAGTCGCCGTGATGTAGCATCCTCACCTCTTCGACTCACTTTTGTACAAGCTTGTTGAGATCTTGGACACAGATGAACTCTTCGATCTTCCTTTGAAAATGATTATATCTATCCTTCATGCAGGGATGAGATGAACTTGACCCATCGTCAGATTGCTCCGATGGAGCGGGGGAGGCTGCTCTGTGATGCCTTCAGCTTTGAGACTATCGCCACTTCCAGCCTCTGCATCAATGGGCCTCTCTGATGATGGAGGCGGTTCTCGGGTGTTCTGAGAGCCATGATCTGGGCGAGAGGTTGGTCATTTAAGCACTTCATCTCCTCCCACTCATGGGCAGTGTTTTCTCGATCATGTTCTGATCTTTTCCACTTGCGGTTGAACATGGCTTGTTGCTTCACCATCTCCTCCTTCATGTTAGCGAATATTTGGAGGAGTTGGTTGATTGGTCGCTAATGTTGCAGATTTAGTATCATATTTCCATACTTATTATAGAATAAAATATGCATTGTCCTAATTAATTGTTTAATTTATTTGCAGGCCCATTCCTTAAGGAGATGAAGAGAAATGAGCCCAAAAGCCCACCAGAATTCTGAATTAAATCAGAATTAATTCAAGCTCAATAAATTAGGAAAAATCAAGAGGTTGAAAATCGGTTGAGAAGAATCCTCTCAGAATCGATCGGTTAAAGCCAAGAATCAAGGCCATTTCGTCACAATCCTGGGATCAAACGAGAAACCAACTGAAGATAAAAGCAGAAGGAAACACCAGGGAGACCCACCAACAGGATGTGACCACCTGGCCACACCCTGGCCGCGAAAACGCGGCCAAAGCTGCGTTTTCGCGGCTTGGTTGTGGAGTTAGGGGGAGCGTTTGCTCCCCCGATCTCCCCGGGATCCTGCACGTTGGGTTTTTGCCTATAAAAGGCAGTATTTGCGCTGAAAATGGGACGACCATGCAGAGATAGGATTTAGCCTAGTTTTCATTTCTTGTAGTTTTGGTTTTTCTTTTCTTTTATGTAATTTGTATGTAAGCTTAAGTTAGATGAAGATTCATGTAAGTAAGAGAGAGAGGCTGATGTTGAGAGTGACACCGATGTACCCTCCTCCTTTCTTCCATTGTTTCTGCAAGTAATAAAGGTAAATGTTTTTGTTTTATGTTCATATTTCCTTTGTTTCCTTATTCCTCTTTCTACTTTACCTCTTTTGTTTTTGATGAGCATGCAAGTGAATCCAAAAGTATAAGTATACAAAAGCCTTTGTGAGTGCCAACGATACTTCATGAAGACGTTCTCCTCCTCAAGATCCGTATCACTTCATTCTTGCAAGGCTTGATGATATAATGCGAACAGGGACTGAGCTCGATCTTATGACCTATGCGTTGAACACCTCCAAAGCAAGGTAGAACATGCAAAGGTTTCCAAGTAAGTCATCAACCAAATTAGGTAAGTATTTCTTCAACCTTCTTTCTTTGCTTTTATTTCTTTAGTATAGATCACCACATGTCCCAAATCTTTCATCATTTCTTTTCCAACTCATTTGTACATAGTCGCTTTCTTATTCTCCACATTCTTCATCTATCGCTTTCTTTTTAACTTTAACATAACTCTTTTTCCTTTTTTTATTTCTAAAAAAAACAAAGAAGAACATTTATTTTGTCTTCATTAAGATTTCAATAAAGAACCGTGAACGCTTCTATCGCAAAACCCTCCTTGTGGATCACGACCCGCATAGCCACTTGCTATAGCGGTAAGAATTGAGCACTTGCACATCTTCATTCTAAATCTAAAATTCTTTATTTTGTGTGCAGGTTTAGCTTCAATCAAATTTTGGCGCCGTTGCCGGGGAGGGTAACGTTTTTATTGAAATCTGATTTTTTTTGAAATTTTTTTAGAACTAAACGAATTTTCTTCTCTATTTCAGGTTAAAGGCAAGAAAAATAGGAAATTAAAAGTTGCAGTAATATATAAGTGGCCTTAGGCCTCTGCTCTAGAAAGCAGAGACCAAGTGCCCTCTGCTTTGCCGCGTTTTCGCGGCCAAAGCCGCGGATCCACGGCAAAAAGGAGTGGACTACTAACGTTATTTTTTGCAGGGCTGCTTGCTTTGCAAATTGTAGTTTTCTGCAACTTTACTTTTTCTTATATGCCATCACATAAGCCTGCTAATGTATGCGTCAGAAAAGGGGGATTCGATTGTAAAATTCTTTTGATTGGATAGAAAATTATAACAGATCGGTCTTCCGATTACAAGGGAGGGAGGATGTTGAGTCTTGAATCCTCCTTTTGTTTAAGGCTGGGTTCTTCAAGTGGCGGTGGAGAGTGAATCTTGTTCTCCGTTGACCGGGTGAACGTTGAGATCTTCCGGGGCTTTTCTCTTCGGGTGGTTGACGGAGTAACACAGCTCTGTCGACCAAACTCTCAAAGAGACTGTCGGCAAAGGCTAACTTGAACACAGCAAGTTCTCTGAAGGGTTGAACTCTCTCTTTTCTCTCAGAGCTCTTTTCTCCCAAAAATCATCCGACCCCTTCTTCATAGCGACGGGGCTATTTATAGGGGTTTCAGGGGCGTACGTGCATCCTAAAAACACTCCATAATGGGTGCTAACTTTTCCCGTTATGTGGGCCGTGATTAGCCCCGAAACCGGGACGGTTACAACTGAGACGCGGGTGTCAACCCACGCGCCTTGGAGCTGCTGAGACGCGGCTTTCAACCTTCGCGCCATAGTGCTGCTGAGACGCAGGTTTCGACCCTCGCGCCTTGGTGCTGCTGAGACGCGGGTTTCGACCCTCGCGCCTTGGTGCGGCTGAGACGCGGGTTTCGACCCGCGCGCCTTGGTGCTGATGAGACGCGGCTAAAATTAGCTTTGCGTCTAGAACTTGGAATTCTGCTTTTCAATGGCTTGTCTTTTAGTGATTTTTAGACAGCCTACAGAACCCCCTCCAAAGTTTTCGACATTCCGCAGTTAAGTGGGACGGATTTTGAAATACTTTGGACTCTAGCTGAGCTCACCCTTATGACTGGACTGTCAATGCTCCGGGTTTGATCTTGTCTGGAGTATGGTCTTCGTGAGTGTACTGTGGAACTCTTTGAAGCCACCAAAGTTGATCATGTTGAGTGTCTAGATGCACAATCTAAACCTCCCCGATTGCTTTAAGTCTGTCATGGGTGCACTTTAAGCCATGAGTGGACGGTCGTCTGCTTGTACCAGTGTACTGTTAAACTGTTCTGCAGAAGTAAGGACTGAACGCCAGCTTTAAAGTTGCGACTTTCATAGGGCTGCATCTTTTGGAATGAGAACGCGACTAATATTCTACAAGACAGACGCGATTCTTGGGCTGATTGGAGGATGCGAACTTTCAGAGAGACACATCTTTTTGGAGTAAAGACGTGACTTTTTGGACGCAACAATGGCCTAGCTGAAGAGATGCGTCCATTGAAGAGGCGCGACTGTTGGGTGCGAATCCGTGCCATGCCATGAGTGCACTGCCACGTGTCCTGTGGAGTCGACGGGACACCTTCTTTTTGGCGTGCGAACTTCACGCTGCATTAAATGCACTGTCCACGCATCAGGCGGTGATTCGGCGTCGAGCCAAGCGCCGCGTATCTTTGCGAATCACCGTGCCTATAAAGGGCGACAGTCATTGAGAGAGTCATTATTAATCTCTCTTTCGTCTTCGCTTGCATCTGTTAGGATTTTGAGAAAGAAGTTCTCTTTGTTCTCTCTTCTTCCATCTAACATCAGATTTTTGACTCGCATGGCGCCCAAGGCTAAGCAAACTGCTTCATCGTCGAAGGCGGTCGTCACTGAGGCCCAAAGGGGCGGTTCCTCCATGCAGGAAGCCCCTATCTCAGGTATAACGCCATCAGGCTTGATCTTCGCCATTAGAGGGTTTTATGGAGTTCTTATAACCTTAAAAATCCCTTCTTTGAAGGAGAACCGCCAACGTGGATTCGAAACCGTGCTTGATTCTTAGACGCGGTCTTTGAGTTAACAAACAAGGCGCGGGTTCTACCGCTTTTATCCGCTTGAGGATGTACTTGTTTGTTGAACATAGGGCGCCAGTAAGCCTTGCGTTCCAGAGTCATCACTTAGAATGTTTCTAATTGTGAAAGATCCGGACGCAGACTTGATTCCTGCGTTCTGTGACATCAGACGCTGGTTTTTATGAATCTTGCACCGAGTCCAAGTACTTAGAGATTTTTCATAAGTCTTGGATTTTTTAAAACGCAGACTCCCTACTGGCCTCATGGTCCTCAGGTCTGGACGCGGGGCCTCAGGTTTGGACGCGGGTCCTCAAGTCTGGACACGGATTTTGACAATTTTCCGCGTTCAGTATCTCTTCTGCGTCTGAATTATAAACACTTAACGTTTTCGTTTAGATTTCTGATTAGATTTCTAATCAAGTGTCGTTTTCTTCTGCAGTGCGACACTCTTCCAACCCACTCTCCAAGAGGCGCCACTTCGGGCACATAGGTGGTGCTGACCGTGATTTAACCTTTGTGCTGCAAAGGACTGCTCCTGTGACTGCCGACAAGTCGAAGGAGCGAAGGGAGAGGCTCTCTAACGTTGATGCGGCAACCTTTCGGGAGCTTATGACTGACGCGACATTCACAACGAATGCTCGCGCTCCGATGGAGAAGCCTGCTTTCTTCTTTGGAGACCATATTAGCGAGGGCGGCTATTCCTTACATGACGGAGATTATAAATGGCTCCGTCAGATAGGGGATAGAAGGTTCTTTCTTCCGAACATGGAGAGGATGTACCCACTGTCTTATCTTCAGCACATGTCCGTCCCTCGAAAAATGACATGGGAGCTTTCCCGACCCGTCCCTGAGGTTACTCTCGGCAACTTAGGCTCCAAGAAGGTATATCATGCTGGTCATGATAAGGAGGCTATCGGCCTGTTTCCCGGGCTGTTCAGGACCGATCACCCAGTAGGAAAACTCCTAAACTCGGCACCACCTTTCTCAACGCATTCATGAAAGTGGGGGGTGATTTTCCGGTCGACTTTCGTGCGCTCGGGTGGATCCATTCCACTGAGAAGTATTGGTGGGGTAAGATGGTGAGATTCGTCCTTGCCGATCTTGGAGGCCTGTTGGAGCATGTGAAATTGTACCAAGCGGTCAGGGTCGTGCAGTATGGTATTCCACCAGTTCTCAAAACTTCTTTGGGATCCTGGAGCGTTACAATCCTCTGACGGGGACATTCTTCACTCCGGTCGGAGAGATGGGTCTTGCCCTGCACGAGTTGTATGAAGTCTCAGGGCTGGTAATGGGGGACTCTCCCTATGAGGAATACGTCCCGACCACTGAGGAGCTTCACCTTTTAAAGAAAGAGTCTCCTCGGGTGTACGAGACTTATTGGGAGGTGTTATGTCACTTCCACATTTGCGGCCAGATAACCTCTTGGAGGACGAGGGGAGTCAAGCAGCTGTCTTGGGCAAGCTACTTGTTTAATGGCGTCAATCAGAAAGACCATCCAGTGACCCGACTGGCTCCCAGCTCCGACGAGGAGATTGTCGATAGGATCAAGGCTTCTGTAGACTCCTACACCACGGAGTCGAACGAGGATACTTTCGAACCTGACACGATTTTTGAAAGTTTCCATCATCAAGCCCGGACCCCTATCTCCAATCGAGCACTGTTGGCGGGCTTCTTAATGTTGTGGTTGAAGCGCTGTGTGGTGCCGACACTGCCACATGAAGTGATTGTTGCCGACGTAGTGTACCCGGTGGTGCTCCTGGCTTATGGTAGGCCCATAGCCCTCCTCCCGGCCATGGCGGCCGGTATTCAAAGCGGGTTGCGGGCCTTAACTCAGAATCTGTGCAAAGTAGAGAAGGCTGTCGACTCCCAGGGTAAGGCGATTGTTGACTCAGAGGGGAGGCCGACGGTAAAGCGTCCCAACCCTCGGGTTGAGCTTCCCTACACGTACATAATGGCTTGGTACGTTATGCACTGTCCCTCCCTGATGACGCCGGTGTCTTGGAGTGAGGGGTTTACCCCTTTCGTACAGCGGTTGGAGGGTTCAAGCTGGTGTAATACTTATATGTATTTCATTCGGAGGTGCATTCTAACTGCTTCGAACTATCAGCTCAATCGCTGCTTCCCCGAGATTACTGGTGCATCTTTGGGGATAAACTTGCTGACTTCGTGGGCCCAGATAACTTCACGAGGCTGTCATCGGGAGTTTTCTGGTGGTTGGTCAATATTCGGTCCGGGTATGTGCTTTTCCGATAAGGGATTCGTGCACGATCGAGCCGTACATGCCAAATCGCTTCGCCCGACAGTTCGGCTATGATCAATTGTATGTCGGTAACCCCAATGCTCGACTCGCCTTCAGTGGGAACTTGTTTGAAGGTGCTCGGGCTTGGTATTATAGCGTGGCTGGAGGGACGGAAGCGCTTTTTTCGTCTGCCCCCCAAGGAACCGAAAGGCTGTACAAGCCTTAGCTTCTATACCTGGTACTTCCAAGCCAACCAAACGCCTGACTTTGCTCCAGAGTACTCATGCATCGAGAGTATCAATGCATTTTACGAAGCCAAGTTGGGGTCCAACAAACGCTCACGAGGCGTTGAGGAGTATCGGAAGGCTCTGAAGGAGACCAGAAGGGTATCGAGGGAGGAGCCGCGAGCAGCAAAGGGTCGACAGGTGGCGCGTAAGCGTCCTCAAGGTTCTACTTCCACTGTTGAGCCTGCCCCAAAGAAGGTCCGGAGAGACTTGGCGGCCGCAGTTTCTCCGTCCGAAGACATCTCTTTTGATGTTGAGGAACAGAGGGAAGAAGCGGAAGATGAGGATGACGCCTCCTTAGTCCGTACCCGTGGGTTGCGTAGCAGGGGCCCCAGGATTTTAGAGAAGGGGAGTTCGCTGACAAACCCACCGCCGCTGATGAGGCTGAGCAGGTTGAAGTCGACATAATGAGCGGAGGTGATGTTGAGATTCCAGGGGTCTCAACTCAGCTCGGGTCTTCCTCAGCTCACGAGAGGAGGGATGAGGCACAACAGCCTGGATCCCCTAGTGTATTAATCCCCAGTCCTCAGGTAGTTGACCCCAGCCCTACCACTGGGGTATTTGGTGGCAAGGCCCCGGTTGTCGAGGCTTCTATTGTTGCACTATCGTCTTCTTCATCCGAAGAAGAAGGGTATGATTCAGGTGATGAGGTCGACTTTGGCAATAAACTCGCTCCTCCTGATCCGAGTAAATTCTCACACATCTCGGAGGAGGAAATATATGGGTGTGAGCCGGTGACGGGGTCACCACAAGCGGTAGTTATTCCTGCTAAAGCTGCTGAAGGTACTCCTTTCGCCTAACTCATCCTTTTAACTAGGAAAAGGATTTTGACGTTTTCTTTTTCATTTGGCTTCATATCGCAGTGCTGGTCGTGGTTAGCAAGGCCGCTGCTTCCTCCCAGATCGAGGAGATGATACAGGAGCTGGCCCAGCAGGATAGAGTTGAGGCTCCTATTACTGGGATGCCTCAAGAGAGGGCAATCATCGAAGTCAGGTAGACCTCCACCCTGCAGGATTCGCCTAAGAACTCGCCATCTTTGGACCCTCAGCTAGGTAAGAAAATATTGATATTTTGAATGTTTTCCTTTTACTGTCGTAGCTGATATTCTTGTAATTTACAGAGGGCACTGAGGAAGCTCAGGTAGGAGACTTGGTGGTCAGTGCCTACCCGGGAGGCCGTACAGCTCAGACCTCGGCCAAGGATCCTGAAGAGGTCGAGCTTACTGTCATTTCATTGGTTGCAGAGGTTTCTACGGACGTAGTACCCCCAGAAGCGCCGGCGGCTACTCTTGCTTCTGCCGCACCCGTGGTCGGCCCGACTCCTGTACCGGAAGAATCGGCTTACATCCCTCACCCCGTGATAGAGAGGGGATCGGGGAGCACTTTAGGTGGTGATACCATGGGGATTCTGACACGCCAGATGGTGCAGCAGTTCTTTGCCTCGATGCAATCATGTATTGATTTCATCCTATCTGGGGATAGCTCCTTTGAATTCGCCCGAATGTTTCTCGGAAACCTAGTCGAGAACATCAGTTTAGCCGGAGGCCCTTCACCAGCCAAGGCGTGTCTGCTGCTGGTGGAGCAATTGGGACATAACTTGAGAGAGCTTCGATCCCTGGAGAATGCTGGCTCATTTCACGAGGCCCAGGAAACTCTGAATAGGCTCCTTGCTGCTCAAGAGTAAGAGAAAAGAGAGGTGGAAGAGAAGATAACCGAAAGGACCCGTCTTCTCGAAGGTTTCCAGGCTGATCATCAAAAGCTAGCGGTTGAGTCAAAGGAATCTGAGATGATCATGCAGGCTGCGAAGCAGGCTATCCTTGACTCTGGGGCTGCTATAGCCAGAGCTGAGGCTTTGATTGTTATTAATGAACAGAAGCTTGCTACTTCTGAAAAGAGGCTAGCGGAGTTAGAGGCTGCCAAGGTGCAAGTTGAAGCAAATCTCTCTATTTATTCCTCCGAGCTGGAATCCCTCCGAGTACAAGCGAAGAGATTTTTATCCGAGGAGGATCTGCGGGCCCAAGCTCTCATGGAGGCTGAGAAGGCGCGCCAACATGAGATACATCGCCTTAGAGAACAAATCCGTTCTTTGGCGAACCAGGACTTTTAGCCTTCTTTTTTTTTCTTCTTGTAAAGAAAAGGACACTCTATTTACTAAGAGTGTTTGTATGTACTTTTATCATTTTTGAATAATAAAAGTCGTTGAAATTTTTGTTCCACCTTCATTGCCCTGCTGTAGATGAGTCTAACCTCTCAATCACAGATTTTGGTTGTGCTCCCTTACTGACTGTGGATACTGAACTTAGGTAAAACTAAGTTCTTTTGATGAAACGCAGCGTCGATTCATAAAAAGAGACGCGGCTCTGAGACACGCGATTCTGACCTGCCAGTGAAGACGCAGTTCAAGCGGACGCGAAGGACGCAGCTTTGAGTGTGATTCACAGGCCGTAATTCTTAACTTTATCGAGACGCAGAGTTTAGGATACATTAAGAATGTGGTCTTACACCCCTTAAAATTGACGCAGTCAGGGACGCGACGCTGAGACTCGGTGCAAGACCCATCATCATCCATGTAGACGCAGCTCCAAGACACTTGTGAAGGTGATAGGCCTTCTCTGCTGAAGATATAAGCTTCAGGACGCAGCTTTATGTGCTTTCCCACTGAGACCCCCAGAATGGGTCCTTTTGTTGATGGACGCAATCTTGAGTCGTCCGAGAGACGCGGAGCAACTTTGAGTCATCCAAGAGACGCAAGGGTCTTCTAACTTGGAATGAAGGAGGACGCCACTTTTTGAAAAAGAGGCGCGAGCCTCTGGACGCGGCTCTCACATCTGCGTTTGGTGCAACTTCCCTGGCGTTATGTGTAGCCTGTCATAAAGATCCTGTGAGATTTTCAAACGTCAAGTCTTCGTTGACGATTGGGAACCCGCATCATCCGTTGTTTCCCGAAGCGGTTGTCCACGCGTCGGTTCTTCATTGGGCTTAGGCGTTAATGCCTTTTAATGTCAAACCGGCGCTGGGGTTGGAGACCAGCGTCTTCGATGCTTCCCGAAGCGACGCTCCACGCGTCAGCCTTCCATTGGGCTTTGACAGTCGTGCGGTCATTAAGGCCGACGGTTCTAATTGATGAACCATTAATTATGGTTATTATGGGATGCCTATAAATAGGGCTCACCCTCTCCCTGTATCAGTCTATACTTAGACTGTTTTCTTTTTTGAAAGCGAATGCCCTGAGAAATTCCGCCTTCTTCAAAGTCTCTAACAGGGACCTGCCTCCATGGATGAAGATGACCCAGAGCTCTCATGCTTCTGTTTGGTCTCTTCAGAATTTACCACGTCAAGTGATTTCAATAACAGGAAGCGTCTCCTTGAGCAAGAATTATGTCCGTGCTTCGATGCAGAGAGTTCAACTCTCTAATAGAGGCCTCTGCGGGTATGCCATCCCGATTTGCCATGATATTTTTGATCCAACCAGGTTTGAATTTTGATATCTCTTAAAGAGATATTATCATCTGGATTTTCTCATGAAGTCTTAGTTGGTGCATTCCTTTTCTGGAATTTGCGCCATCGACTTAAACTTCTCTGGACGCAAATACAGTGGGTCTTGGCCCCTGGCTGCCGGTTTTGCACACAGCTTGCGCCTTGAGGCCGCTGACTTGGAAGAATTTTAACTTCGGGCTGAAGGTTTCAGGCTTGAATTTTGCAACTCCTGTTCATCCAACAGGGAGTGATGGCAATTTTCGCGTCTGATTCTCTTCACGTCTCGTACTTTAAGCGCGGATGCAAAATGAGACTGCGTTCGAATTCTTGTATATCACAGTTTTGATCGCGTCTGTTTTCTGCCATCGCGGAAGTTCGGCTCACTGTGCGGGTTATTCCGCGTCTGCAGTCTCAGCAATAGCTACGTCTGTCACTTAGTGTTTTCTGTCGAAGTACACTAAGCTTCAGATCTTCTAATTTCTTTATTTGCTTCTTGCAGGTAGGCTTGATCATCTTTTTTCATGTTCGCTGGGCCTCTGGGAGAATATTTCGGCCGGCGAACTTGTTCGATGTTCGTCCACAAGGGAAGAAATCACGGTCCCCGTCGTCCACAAGGGAAGAAATCATGATCCCTGACGGGGACTTAACCCTCGCCAAGATCTCATTGGATTCAATGCACCAGTCATGCTTCTTGCATGGCATGGTCAGAGTGAGCATGGCGGCGGGGGTAGCGGTGGATATAGTGGTGGGTAGCATCCCCTGTGAGGTCTCAAAACCTCCTCTCTTACCCCAGAAGTGACATCGAGGAAACTCCATGCTCACTGGATGACTTTCTGGCGGAAGAGATGTTCATCAACGAGGATCGTACCCGCCACCTCGGATGGTCAGGTGGAATTGGAGGATTCTGCTGCCATCAGACCTCAAGAACACCATTGCTCCTTCATGGGGCGACGCAATCAGCATCCGAACGCCATTCAACAGCGCTCAATCCATCTTGGCGCCTTTCCAAACATCTTGTATTTGGAGGAATGAATCTTGCTTTAAGAGTGAGTGCAACCTTTGAGAGAGAGGGACTTCTTTGTACTCCTTTATTGTAACACTCATCTTATTGAATAAGAAAGAGTTTTGTATCACTTTCATATGCTTGGATATAAATAAAAGTGACACTTTTTTTTGTCTCCTTTATTGTCTTGAACTTTTTTTTTTGAAAGTCAGACACACAGAAGCAAAGAATTTTGGCTTGTTAAAACTATGATGATAATCTTAACGAGTCAAATTTTTGTAAAGAGATCCATTTCAGGAACTCAACAATACTGTCAGAGGTGTGATATTAACTTGACAAGATTAGATAATGTTGTGGACTTGCCACTCTATAAAGGAAAGTGACAGGTGGAATTTGTACCCCCAGGAAGATGAGCTTTTATCAGAGTTAGGAATTAACTTGATTAAGGTCAGCTGGGGATTAATGAAAGCACTGTTAATGGTGTAATATTAACCTAACAATGTTTTTTAAGTAGACTTGTTGTTCTGTTGGGAGAATAACAAGTGAGACTAGACTCGCGGGGAATCTAGAAAGTCTTTACCGTTAGAGGTGTGATATTAACTTAACAGGTTGAATGAAGTCTTGTCAGAAGTATGATGTTAACTTGACAAGAATGTAAGTCAGAGGTGTGATATTAACTTGACTCAGAAGCATTTCAGCTTTTATATGGGAAAACTGAAAATATCACTGTCATAGGTGTAATGTTTAACTTAGCAGTGAGGGTAATGCTAGAGGTGTTTTTGAACTTGGCATTAGTCATCTCGACTTTGACAAAAAAGTCCGAGGGAAAGTCATGGCCTTAAGTGTATTGTTGAACTTAGCAATGACTTAGATGCTAGAGGTGTAGTGTTAAACTTAGCATCGTTCATTTCAGCTTCGATATGGAAGTCTGAAGAAAGTGACTGTCAGAGGTGTGATATTAAACTTGGCAGAAACTCGATGTACTGTTTAGAAGTATAATGTTAACTTAACAGTAATTTGTCAGAGGTGTGGTATTAACTTTTGACAAATTTAGATTTGCGATATGAGCAATTTTGAAGACTTATCATTCTATTGATGAGAATTGACAAGTGGAAATTTGAAGTGCCAGAGGTATAGTGTTAACTTGGCAATGACTGTATTTTGTAGACCTACCATTCTGTGGATGAGAATTGGTAAGGGATTTTGGAGGGGAGAGTGGAGTCAAGTCACTTAGGATTTTTAGCAAATCCTCAGCTGTCAACGGATTTGAGGTGCCTTTACCAACTACCGTTTGAGTTGGGCTAGCCATGCTATTCCCCTCAGCATGATGAGTTGTTAAAGACTTATGTTGGGCTTAAAAGCCAACATTTTCTTCTATCCTTAGCCGTCGGAGGCGTTGGATCAAATGGGAACATGTCCCTTAGGATTTTTAGCAAATCCTCAGCTGTCAACGGGTTTGAGGTGCCTTTACCAACTACCGTTTGAGTTGGGCTAGCCATGCTATTCCCCTCAGCATGATGAGTTGTTGAAGACTTATGTTGGGCTTAAAGGCCAACATTTTCTTCTATCCTTAGCCGTCGGAGGCGTCGGATATTAATGAAGAAGCTCTTCTTGATTTGATCAGAGGTGTACTTTTAACTTGATCGGTGGAAGAACACTATCTAAGGATAGTATTTCTTTAGGAATCTGCCATTGATCGGCATCATGAGTGTATCGCCATTTGACGTTATGAGACGATATGACCCATTTGAGTAGACTGACTCTACTACAAATGGCCCTTCCCATTTGGGCTGAAATTTTTCTTTTGTCTTGTGCGTCATTACCATGGGTCTTCTGACGGCTAAGACAAGATCGCCTTTCTTGAAAGTTCGCATTTTAACTTTCTTGTTGAAGGCTCTGGTAATTCGAGCTTGGTAAAGCTCGATTTGCTGTTGGGCCTGCAGACGCTTACCGTCTAAGGCTTCCAATTCCTGGAGTCGCTGTCGATGCTTCTCCTCTGTTGTCATCTTCGCTGTCAGGGCGACACGTAGAGATGGAATTTGGATTTCGAGTGGAAGCACGGCTTCACACCCATAGACCAAAGAAAATGGCGTAGCTTTAGTTGGGGTTCGCACAGTTGTGCGGTAGGCCCATAAGCATTCACCCAGCTTGTCGTCCCAATCACGTTGACTTTTCGAGACGAATTTCTTGAGAAGCTTGCCAATGGTCTTGTTGAAAGCTTCTGCGAGGCCGTTAGCGGCAGGATAGTATGCCGTTGAGGACACACTCTGGATTCTGAACTTATGGCAGAATTTCTGGAAAGCCTGGCTGATGAACTGGGGTCCATTGTCATGGACAATTCGCCGAGGTATGCCGAAACGGTAAATAACGTGATGTTTCACAAACTTGATCACGTTAGACGATTTTACCTCCTTCAAAGGAATGGCCTCGGCCCATTTAGAGAAGTAATCGGTTATTGCCAAAATAACCGATGTCCTTTTGATGATGGTGGGCTGATAGGGCCAACCACATCCATCCCCCACATCTCAAATGGCCAGGTAGAGGTTGTAGAGTGAAGGTACCCTGGTGCTTGATGGATGAAATCCCCATGTACTTGACAGGCGTGACATCTTTTGGCATAAGTGACGGCGTCAGCAATCATCTTGGGCCAGTAATATCCCAACCTTTGGAGTCGATATGCAAGTTTTGGGCCAGGTTGATGGGCTCCGCACATGCCGTCATGGGCTTCTGTTAATACCTCCTGTGCCTCTTTTGGTGAAAGGCAGCGAAGCAAGATCCCGTCATGCGATCGACGATAGAGTGTTCGCGTAATCGCATTGTAGTAGAATTTAGGGCTTTCCTTCGAATGGCAGCCGCTTCTTTGGTGTCCTCCGGCAGGATGCCATACAAGACATAATCAATATAGGGGAATCGCCAATCTCTAGGCTCCGGACCAGTTGATGACTCAAGTGCTTCTTTGCCGTGACGACCTCCCTTTGACTTCTGATAGTCCTCGAGAGCAATTCTCGGCAATACAGGTCGTGGCTGTAGACGAATATCTTCTCCATTGCTCCAGCTGGAAGAGCTAAGGAGGCCGCGAGGGATGCGAGTGCATCTGCATGCGCATTTTGCCTGCGCGGTACATGATCGATGTAGAAGTTTGTGAACCTCTCGGTCATGTGGATAGTTGCGTTGTAGTAGGGTACTAGGTCCTCATGTCTGACTTCGTACTCCCCGCGAACTTGGCTGACGATGAGTTTAGAGTCACTGTATGCCTCGAGATTTTTAACGCCAATCTCATCGGCGAACTGCATCCCAATCAAAAGAGCATTGTACTCCGCCACATTGTTGGAGCAAGGCTCAGTTAGCGAGACGGCTCGGGGAATCACATAGTTCTGTGGCGAGACGAGTACTACTCCTACTCCCGCTACTATGTGTCCTTTTGGGCTAGTTCTGGATGCTCCATCAAAGAAAAGTTGCCACACTTGCCTTTCAAAGGATGTCTGGGTCTGGCAGGCTTCGCGATATCGTCTGGGAGATCATCGTAAAGTTTGGTTGCCCTCGGATCTGGATGCTCAGCCAGGAAATCCGCCACCGCTTGTCCTTTAATGGCCTTTTGTGGTAAAAAGTGCATCTCATATTGGGATAGCAATATGGCCCATTTTGCCAGCCGCCGTTCAATGATGAAGGCTTAGTCATAAGTAACCTCAGGGTTGACTTTTGATATGACGTTTATAGTTTGGCCTACCAGATAGTGTCGCATTTTCTGAATGGCGAACACTAATGCCAAACATTCCTTCTCGATCGGATTATACCGATGTTCGGCTCCGATCATTGTTCTACTCAGATAGTAGATTGCTCGCTCTCGTCCTTGATCATCATTCTGAGCTAGTAGAGCTCCCAAAGAATGATCCATTGCCCGGACGTACACCAGGAAAGGCTTTCCGGATACCGGAGCTGCAAGGACTGGTGGTTGGGTGAGGTATTGCTTGATTTCCTCGAACGCTTGTTGGCAAGCGTCATCCCAAATGAACGAGACACCCTTCTTCATTAACTTAGCGAAGGGTTGGCATCTTCCGGAGAGGTTTGAGATGAACCTGCGGATGTACGCCAATCGTCCTTGCAATCCCCTGAGTTCCTTGAGATTTCTCGGAGGTTGCATCTCCTGGATAGCGCGAACCTTTTCCGGGTCCAAATGGATTCCGGTGGAGGTTACAATGAATCCTAAGAATTTACCACTGGCCACCCCCAGGAAGGACTTGGTGGGATTCATCTTCAATTGATGAGCTCGCATGATGTCAAAGACCACCTTCAGGTCAGCTATGTGATCACCCTTAGCGCGACTTTTCACCGCAATATCATCAACATAACATTCCACCGTTTTGCGCATTTGCTGCTGGAAAATGGCGTTCATGGCCCTTTGATATGTTGCCCCCGCATTCTTCAGTCCGAAGGGCATGACGGTATAGCAGTAGACCCCAATGGTGTCCTGAAGGAGGTGTGCTTTTCGTCGTCAGGATACATTTTGATTTGATTGTATCCTGAGAACCCGTCCATGAAGGACATTCGTTCGAATCCACAAGTATTGTCAATCATGCAGTGGGAATTCGTCTTTGGGACAAGCCTCGTTTAGATCACGGAAGTCGATGCAGATCCGGATCTTTCCGTTTTTCTTAGCAACGGGGACGATGTTGGCTACCCAATCGGGATGTTGCTCTTCCCTGATGAAGCCAGAATCTATAAGCTTTCTGACTTCTGATTGAATTGCCTCCATTATTTCTGGACGGAACCGTCGCTGTTGTTGTTTGACAGGCTTTACGTCCGGATTGATGTTGAGGCGGTGCATAGCCACTTGAGGATCAAGTCCAGGCATGTCTTCGTAATTCCAAGCGAAGACATCTTTATACTCTTGAACAAGAGATATTAGATCCTTTTTCTCCGACGGTGACAGGCCGTCGCTTATGAAGATGGGCTTAGGGTTAGCCTCATCTCCTAGATTGATCTGAACAACCTTGTCTTCTGTGGGTGGCTCTCGCTGTTCAAAGCGGGTGTCCCAAAGAGTATTTAAATGTCTGATCCAAGGATCTGCGTCGGATTGGATCATTTCTTCATCTTCGTCTTCCAGGTGGCTTGTTGAAGCCATGTTCACTGAAAGTTCCCCGAAGATGTTGCCGACACTGACATCTGACTCCCATGATGACGTACCTGAAGAGTAATCGTCGCTTGATGATTCTCGAGAATCAGAGGCTGATGGGACCGGAGTTGATACATAGCCTAACCCCCTGCGCGTCCGATGATAATAATCGGGGGCTTTCCCTTTCGGCATAAAGGAGCGAAGTAGCGTTCTCCTTCCTTTGCCGAAGTTCAACCCAAGTCTGCTTGTTAGGTCATACCCCATGCATTTCATCATTCTGAGTGCTTTTGGTTCATAATGACCGAACTGAGGGGATTCCTCCTCGCCTTCTGATTCTTCGTGGGGCGTTGGTTCAGACGAGATTCGCCCAAAAAGAATTGGTTTTTGGCCTTTCCGTCTTGCTGGAACCATAAATATAGATTCTTGCGCGTTACCATTATCTTGGTACGTCTCGAAGGACGATTTCACTGGTACATGCAATGATGTCAAAGCACCCATTGCCGACCAGAGATCGTCATCTACTTCAGTACTAGTGTCTGACGGTACCGAATCAGAAGCAAACACAGAAAAATACGCTAAATCTAATTCTTCATTAATGTACCAACCGCCTACATCGTCGGTGGTATTATCAACATCGAGCTTATTAATGCTCTTTACAAGTGGTTCCAACTCCCACAAGCACTCTTCTTTTTCTGGCTCGGTGTCAGCTTCATTACCAGAGTCTGGCTCCTCTGGTTGCGGGACTTCATCCGTCTCCACGGGATCCTGATACAGTAAGGAGTCCGTGAAATAATTCTCGACTCCCTTGAACGGATGCCTTTCGGCAATCAACGTTTGCACCTTTCCACTTTCGTCAATATATTTCATGACTTGATGGAGGGTAGAGGGAACGATGGAGTTGCGGTGAATCCACGGCCGCCCCAACAGTAGGTTGTAGGAAGTGTCGGCATCAATGATGTAGCATGTCACTTCCGACTTTAGGCTTCCAATCTGGCATTTGAGCTTGATCTTCCCCATTGGACGGATACTATTGGCATTGAACCCATAAATGGTCGTCTGAGTAGGGCTCAAACGATGAGTAGGAATCCCCAAATGTTGCATGACCCGGCGAGGCATAATGCTCAATGCGGACCCGGGATCTACTTGAATGCGGTTCACCTCAGATGATCCAATATACCCTGCGAAGTAAAGGGGTCGATCATGTTTCCCTTTGACTTGCATATCATCTGCCGTGAAGGTGATGCGGGGAATATTTGGGAGGCGTGGAGGCAATCCTCTACATCTTCCTCCTTTGGTAGCTGGGTCATGAAGACTTCAGCATTAGCCAGAGCTTCTTGTAGAGCTTCTCTGGTCGACTTTGATAGTCTAAGAAGCTCATAAAGCGTAATCCGCGCCGGGATGTTGGCTAGTTGAGCCAGGACATCAAAGCGGTAAGGTGCTGTGGATCCTTCCGCTATGTCCTTCGAAAGAACTCGAGAAACCGAAGTTCTTTCTGTTTCTCCCCGGGTTGCTTCGTGGAGGGCTTGGCTGGCTCTGCAGCGAGTCTTGGAGGAGTTACCGCCATTTCGCCATACTTTTTCAAATATGGCTGCCCCGAACGGGTTTCTGCCACTAGCTGACTGGGTTCTGCGGCCAGAACTATTGTCTCCTCTTCTGAGTCGGTTAGCGAGGGAATATCAGTTTCCGCTTCTCGAGAGGAGGCACATACCACGTTGCAGGATGAAGCCTTTACTTTGCCTTTGGACTTCCTGCTGGTTACAGTAGTCCATTGCTGGCCATCAATAAGGTCGGGATGAACCCACATGACTTCTCCCTGAGGTGTGGGAACAGGTACTAGGCCCTTTTCTTGCTGCTGGTGAGGGTCTGTGTTGACCATTCTCAGCTCTCCTCTTGGGATAGGGACTACTCCAGAGGGTGTTGGGGTTGTCTCCCAAACTGGAGAACTGACGTCACATTAGCCTTCACCTTCTTCTGCTCTGGTGGAGTTTCAATACCTCCGCGTCAATCAGGGCCTGAAGGATGTCCTTGAAGACATAACAGCTCTTGGTAGGGTGTCCCAACATCCTATGATACATGCAGTAGCTGGGATTATCGGTTTTACCGACTTCCTCGGGGCGCCTAGCTTCAGGAAGTTTCAGTCGATTGCTCTTGTTGAGTAATTTGAAGAGCGAGTCGACATGTTCATCCTTGAAGAGTACTGCTTGTTGGCCCGTGGTTGGCTTGAAGAGCCACTTCCCTTGACCGGTTGAGGTTTAACAGGGGATTTGGTCTCTGCTGCCAAGTTATCCTTCCTTTTTGTTTGGATGGATGTGTCTGGCGCACGCCTCGTTGACCTCTCCGGCCTGGGCTTACCTTCTTCCGCTCTGACGCGGGCAACAATCTCCTCAGCCTGTTCACCTTGTTGGACTAATTGCTTCCAGGTGCGGCTTTCAGCAACTCCTATTTGAGCAAGGAGTGAGGTTTGGAGATTGTGGCGGCATGTTTCCACCAGGGTGACCTGGGTCATGCCGCTTGGACATCGGAGTGCCACGTTCCAAAATCTTTCCACGAAAGACTTAACGACTCTCCCTTCGCTGCTTGGTGGCTAAAAGGGTAGGCATGTTGACCTCCGAGTCATCTTCAAAGAAGCGTGTTAAGAAAAGCTTCTCCAAATCGTCCCCAGTTCTTGATGGAACCTTCTGGGAGCTTCATGAACCATTCAAAGGCCAGCCCTTTTAGGGTGCCGATGAATAAACGCGCCAGGATGGCATCGTTATCTACCACATTCCCGTTTGGGACTTGAAATAGTAGATGTGTTGGTTCGGTGAACCTTTCCCATCAAATGCTTGGAGGGTTGGAGCCTTGAACTTGGGCGGGTATGGAACCAGGTCCCACTCGGCTGGATATGGGCGGACCACTCCTGCTTCTTGGAGGCCTTTCCGATTGGTAAGGGCCTCAAGACGTTGCTCCAACTGGTTCATTCTCTTAGAATGAACTTTTCCCCGATCTTGGTCGTCCTTTTCCTGTGATGAGGATTTAGACGAACCAGAAGTAGACTGCGCGTTCTTCTCGGAGTGTTTGGAAGATGAGCTTTCTCCCTCTTTTCGTTTGCCCTTAGACTTTCTAGGGGGAGATTTCCTCCTGTCTTCGAGCAACTGTGCGAGCATATGCTTGAGAGAGTCGATAGATTCCTGTTGAGCAAGAATCATATCGAGTTGTTCCCTCTGGACCTGGGCTTGCTATTCCAAGCGCCTAGCGGTCTCCTCAGGAGTGCTCGTCATGTATGTGAAGGCCTCTTTCTCTATAGAAGAGTTTGAGGCCTGCGATTCTGCTACAGCAGAATGAGAGTCATTCATTTTAACGCCCTGGGCTAGGGCATTATAGTCAATCGGGGGAATGGCCCCGGTCCGGGTGCGAGTGTGTCGATACACTCCTTCCGGTTCAGAGTCGGACTCGTCGGAGCTGACTACAGGCTGTTTTCCCTTGCTCCTGCTCGTCATATTTGCAGTGAGCTCTGGATACTCAGTATCAGAGAAGATCCTACGCCTGTGAGAGCGTCTTCTTTTGGCTGATGGGGGAATCAGGGTCAGCTGTCTAACTAGAGACTGCTGGTTTGCACCTGAATTGCAACGACACTCAGAGAGCATAGAGAGGAGTCGTTGGCAGCAGCATGATGAAGTGATTTGATTAGCACTTCTTTTCTTCGTCAAGTAATCCCTTAGATCCATGGAAAGAGGATCGAAGAGATTAGCCTCGCAACTTCGAGGGCGCGAGGCATCTTTATGCTGTACAGCCTGGACGCAGGATTCAGAGACGCGGTTCTCGCGCCGCAGCTGTACGACGCATGTCTGGCGTCTCTGTTGAGATGAGACGCGACTGTCGTGTTGCTGCTTGGTGCGTCGGGGCAGAGACGCTTGAGAGTGAGTGGGCTGCTGGGCCCCACGCCTAAGGGCGCATGCCTCTTGCACTTGACGAGGCGCGCAGGCTTCGCCTTGGCGTTTGGTGAGTTGGACTTCAGAGGACCTAATTTGGGGAGTCTCGCGTTTGGGCCGCCAAACGCGGACTTCGCGTGCTGGACGTGGCGGGGCCAAGGCGCCGGATTGAACTTTGCGTCCTGCCTCAGTTGGACAATCAGAAGTCCCAACTTGCAGTTGACGCGCACGCCTCCTCTGTCGACGCTCAGCGTTTCGGTTGCGTCGTGGAGGTGGAGAGAAACCAACGACGACCTGGTGCTGAGGGAGAGGGTGCACTGGCTGGACACCAGAGATTTTGACCACGCGGGTCTCTTGAGAGACGCTGACGCGTGTGTTCCGCATGGCGCGGTTGGTCGCAACGGCAGTTGTGCCTGAGACTACGCGGGCCTCCTGAGAGACGTTGGCGCGTGTATCCTGCTTGGCACAGTTGTTGCGACACCCTTTGCAGCAGCAGCGCCCGAGAGATCCTCAGATCAGACTTCGGGGCCATTCCCAGTCGAGACCCTGCGGCAACGCGGGTCCTTGAGCTCTTGGAGCCGGAAGAGAGAAACTCTTCATACTTTGCCTGGTCGAACTCGACAACGAGCGATTCGACCATCTTCCCCTTATGGAGGACGTCACCTTGCGCCACCATTTGTTCATCGGTAACAAACATGGTCCCCAGCGGAGTCGCCATCTCTTGTTTGCAGAGGAAAAAATTCGCGTAAAGTTTCCTTGAATCAATTGAAAGTTTACAACGGATTAATACTCCGGTTTACAAGGGAGGGAGGATGTTGAATCTTGATTCTCCCTTTGTTTAAGGCTGGGTTCTTCAAGTGGCGGTGGAGAGTGAATCTTGTTCTCCGTTGACCAGGTGACCGTCGAGACCTTCCAGGGATCTCCTCTTCGGATGGTAGATGGAGTAACTCAGCTCTGTCTACCAAAACTCTCAAAGAGAAGATAGGCAAAAGCAACTTGTACGCAGTAAGTTGGCTTGAAGAGTTGAACTCTCTGTATTTCCTTTCTCTCTGTCTGTCGTCTGTTGTCGTCCTTTGTATATCTCTCTCCTTGATTTTTTTTTGACTCTCTATGTCTGTCTCCCCCTCATAGCGGCGAGGCTATTTATAGAGGTTTCAGGGGTGAACGTGCCCCCTGAAAACACTCCACAATGAGGGTTAACTTTCCCGCTATGTGGGCGGTGACAGGCCCCATAACCAGGGCAGTTATAACTGAGGCGCGGGTTTCAGCCCACGCGCCTTGATACTGAGACGCGGGTTTGGACCCTCGCGCCTTTGAGCTGCTAAGACGCGGGTGTCGAGCCTCATGCATTTGCTGAGACGCGGCTGTCGAGCCTCGTCTTGATGCTGAGACGCGGCTGTCGAGCCTCGTCTTGATGCTGAGACGCGGGTTTCGAACCCTCGCGCCTTGATGCCGAGACGCGGGTTCGAACCCTCGGCCTTTGATGTCGAGACGCGGCTGAAATTCTGCTTTTCAATGGCTTGTCTTTTAGTGATTTTTAGACAGCCTACAACCACGTGATGATCAGTAGCAATAGTGGTTTGCGTTCTAACAATATTCTATCCTCCACACTCTCACATAAATGATCACATTTCTATATTGAGTCTAATTGTTGATATTACTTCTAAGTTTTTGAGTTGTTTATTGCGATTAATGGTCAGAGTTGTGACAAAAGTTTTTGAGTTATTTATTGGGATTAATGGTCAGAGTTTGACAAAGCTTTTTGCTAGTTTTACATTAGGGAAATTGTATAATCACAAGGCTGAATCAGAAATCAGCTTTTCTTCATCCGATTGGCCTAGTTAAATTGCTCCTTATGTCTTAGGGCCCAAGACTATGGTTCTTTGTTTCACCTCTTATCTCTTCTTATAGAGTAACATCCAGAATATAACCTGGCACAAGTAGTGTTGGTTGGAATTCAATAAAGGAAAGTGGTGGCCAATACTGGTACATGGCTACGGTCACTGTTTAAATATTGACCGATATGCATGCATATCAATCGAGATACCGGTATTTATTCAAAACGATACGATAAGTGCAAAATTTTACTGGATATCATTTTGGATCGACGTGGACGATATATCGACCGATATCTGAGATGAAAATATCTGATATGTCGCCACACGACACATTTGAGAAGTTTCTATAAACGCATTTGAGGAGCTTCTATAAAAGATAAGTATCCCTTATGAATCTATGGCCATAAACTTGCTCTAAGTAGTTTCATATAATTTATGTAGGCAATCACATGTATATTCTTCATATGATTTGACGTTCAGAATTTAGTACCATATCGGGATATATCACACGATATCTGGTATATAATTTTGCCGACTGATATATCACCGATATCTGATATTTAAAACACTGCCTACAGGAATGCTAGGACAAATAGTTCTTATAGGGTAGTGGATCAATGGAGAACTAAAAAGCATGGACATGCATTCTAATTCCTCGGGAAGCAAGATACGTGAGACTCGTCAAGAACACTAGAAAATATATAAATATTAAAGATATTAAAGAGAGTGCATTAATACGCGCGCGCACACGTGTGTATGTAAACATGTTCATTACCGAGGAGCCCAGACACATATTTCTAATTATATAATAATATATTATAATAACAATCTAGATATACTTGTATTTTGCAGAAGGAATAGTCTCGCTCTTCAACTTTCTGGTGGAGTAGCTCAATGTATTTCACTTTTTATAATTAAACAAATTCAAATTTATCATAGTTTACACTAGTCAATATTTTGATACTCTTTTCCCGCTATACAACATGCTAGCATAGACTTTGATGTATAAATAAAAGTTATTATATATGTCAGACATATAATGATAACAAAGAAATGTATGAGAAATACATGACATGTTCAAGAGGTACCTCGCAAGTGTCCTAAATGAAAATAATGTTTGTGTGTGTATATGAGAGAGACTAAGATCCTTTCAAAAGGATTCGAACCCGAATCTTTCCCACTAAAATTCAACCCCGACATTCAAATGTAAGATCCACCCCGTTCAAGTTGATCTACATTATTTGAAGTCTAAAAATAAAAAAACATGTCATTTGAATACTTTTTGCTTATCCTCAAGTATGTGTAAAATGAATGGCCAAAATAGCATTTTGCCTAGACCTATGACTTTAAACATACAAATTCTCGATACGACCATTTGATTATAATCTAAACATTTAATAAAAACCTTATACACCAATTTTATTAGGTTTAAAATATATACACCGTTAAAACGAAACAACTCACCACTTTCGCCGTCAGTTTTGCGACTATTTGATGGATAAGCAAAGGTATTCAAATGCCATGATTTTTGATTTTTAGATGCTTCAAATAATGTAATCAACTTGAGTAGAGTGGATCTTGTATTTGAATGTCAAGAGGTTCAATTTGAGTGGGAAGGATTCGGGTCCGAATCCTTTTGAAAGGATCCTAGTCTCTTTCTATAGATAGAATTGACTACTTCAGAAGGATTTGAGCATAATTCTTCTCACTCAAATTTAATGCTACGACATTCAAATACAAAATTCACTCCATTGAAGTTGATTTATATTATTTAAAGTAACTAAGAATTAAAAAACAAGTGTTTGTAGTTTTCTTTTCATACATCAAGTAGGTACAAATAGATGACAGAAAGTAGTATATTACTTGGATTTATGACTTTAGACTTACAAATTCTCGATCTGACCATTTGATTATGATCTAAACATGTAAAAACCCTCACACGCGCGCGCACACACACACACACCAAATTTGTTAAGTTTCAAATATTCTACATTGTTAAACTAACTAACTCATTGTTTTGGCCATTCATTTTGTCCCTTAATGAATATTAAATGTTTATCAGAGATTGAGAGAAAGAGTTGAGTTCTTTGACTCACTCAGATGTATATATAGAGATCAATACAGTGTACATTCTGTCCCACTGGCAATGTGGTACTAAATACCAAACCAATACATAGAAAACTTCTCAACACTCCCCTTCAAGCTGGAGTTATATATCATACATGCCTAACTTGTCACAAATAAAGTCTACCCTTGTTCTACCAAGTTGTTTAGTAAGAAGATCTGCTAACTAGTATCTGTTACATGCTTTGCCACAATGATTTTTTTCTCAAGCTTCTTATGAACTAGATAACAATTAACCTTAATGTGTTTGATTCTCTCATGAAACACGATAGAGACCAAACTCCTGAATCACTGATGCAAAGCGTCCAAATTAGACTTTCGGAGATTGTTTAGACCGTAAATGACTTTTCATCCTGCAAGTCTTTTTCGTACACTCCCCCTGAGCAAGGTTCTAAATATCGGATATCGGGATCGTATCGGAGGAGGTTTTTCATACCGGATATCGGATATCGGGGGAGATATCGGGGATACGCGCGCATATCGGGCATTCATATCAGACACTATATATAATGAAATATTGATAACTAAAAGCTGTTTTAGAGTCATAAATATCATCTACCTAATAAAAATGATGGAATTGTTTACAAAGACAGTAAAAAATAATGTACATTTGTACGCAGTGGTGCAATAAATACGTTATTTCGTATTGGGCAATATATCGGGCGATTTATCGGCCAATATCAGGCAATTTATCGGGGGATATTTCAAATATCGGCCGTTTTTTATTGCAAACGATATGGCGAATGATTTCCTCATATCGTATTGACAGCATGCAAAAAAGGAGATATCGGACGATATCTCGGCCGACTCGGCCGATATTTCAAACAGGGTCCCTGAGAATAAATGAGAATAAGAAAAAAAATTAGAAAGGGGTGTTGAGTACAAGTATGTTTGCCTTTTCGAATTGCAATGGGAAGATCATCAATAGTAGAAGTACCAGGTAATTGAGCAGTGATAGTCTCACTTGACTCTTGCAGAGGAGTTGGTACTGAGATTGGTGGTACAAGAGTACGAGCAGGAGCTGTTTTCGTATATAGACCTGAATCAGATCCTGAAATTGAAGTGTATCTTTATCAGTCATATTTTCAGATGCGAACTCACCACTATTGAGTAATGTTTCTCGATAGAACATGTAATCATAGTCATCCTCTGATGCCAAAGAAGAGGGAGATGTGAAAATCTCAGGTTTAGACTCGAAAAAGGTTACATCGACAGATAAGATATATTGGGTATAAATGAACAAAAATATTTGTTACCTTTTTAAGTATTAGAGTAGCAAAAAAAATCCTTTAAGAGATCTAAAATTAAGTTTTGCCTTATGAGGACTATGATTAATGACAAAACAGAGGACTTAAGATTTTTTGAGGTAAAGGGAACAAATTCATGTCTGAGCACATGATGAAATATGGGATTTTATTTTACAATATGGAGGAGGGCATGCGATTATCAACTAACTAGCAGTCAAAATAGCCTCACACCAAAATTGTTTTGGCACCTGTCAATGAAATAGAAGATTCCTAGCAATATTAAGAAGGTGTCAATTCTTACGTTCAGCTACCCTCAGCCCATTCTGCTGAGGGGTGTAAACATAAGAGGATTGATGTAAGTTTTCGTTTTGTTCCAAAACATTCTAAAGTTATTGTCTAGATATTCTTTAGCATTATCAGATATCAAAATTTTAATGTTAGAATTAAATTGATACTTTATTTTTGAATAAAAACTTAAATGTGGAAAACACCTCAGAACAAGTTTTTAACAGATATATCCATGTGATTCGAGAATTATCATCCACAAACCTAACAAAATACCTAAATCCCAGATTTGAAGGTAGTAGAGATGGACCCCATATGTTAGAATAAACTAAATCAAATGGCTAATTAGCCCTCTTATTGCCTCGACTAGGGTAGACATACGATGGTGTTTCTCTAACTGATAAGACTCACACTCTAAAGATGAAACACGACCTTAAGTAGGAACAAAAAGTTTATAGGTAGAGAAGGGTGACATAACCGACACTGGTAGTCCAATCTGATGAATTACTGATACAGGCCAACTGATCAGATGTTAACTCTAACTCATACAATCCGTTCTGCTCACATCCTGTGCCAATCGTCTTCTCCGTCCCAATCTCCTGAAGTACACAATGTGTCAAAAAAAAAATCACTATATAATTTAAAACCTTGGTATCATACTTACTGATAATAAGTTGAAAGGGAAACGAGGTAAATATAAAAACAAATGATAAAGGAAGAGTGTATATTGTAGCAGCAGTGCCAATACTGGGATGGGTGTGCGGGAGCCATCTGCTAATACTATAGAAATAGTGGTAGGAATAAAAGATGACAATATATCTCAGTTCCCAGTCATATGATCAGTCGCATTTGAATCTATAATCCGAGTATTTAACCTAAACAATGTAAGACAAGATATATGAGTACCTATTTGAGTTATAGCAGTAAGAGATAGGGATGCTCGCCTGGACTCCTACAATCACTGCTGCCACTTTCAAGTCCTCTACAACCAATTCACAGTTGGCATTCTCGAGCAACATGACGCGGGGAAGCGGGGAAGACGAACGACCCGGCTAGATCTCGTTTTAGCGCCTATGAATCCTGAAGACTTTCAGGTAGAAATTATGCTCGAATCCACAAACACGACACTCGAATCCAAGAGCGATTTACTCGAATCCACGAGAAAAAAATAACAACTCGAATCCACGAGCAATTTGGAGAGAATTCTCAATTTTATTAATCAATATTCGATGCCAAAAATTAAGAGTACAAGGGCCCCCCTATATAGGCTTACAAAAAGTACTACTCCTACTAAGAAGCTATAATCTATTTCTAAAAGAAAGCAAAAGAATTAAAAGAGTCCTAATCTATCTAGGTAACCTAAATAAAGAAACAAAATCAATTAGAGTTTGAATTAAACTCAAAAATAAAATTCTAATTAACTCAGAATCCGACAGATACTCAATAGGACTGTCGACAGCTGAAGGATGTTGTCGACGGTCCAGATGAAGACGATGTTTGACCTACTGTTTGCCTTGCATTATTCTTTAGTCTCCTACATCTGTCCCTCTCTCTTCAAAAGAACTTGCCCTCGAGTTCTTATCACTTTGATTGCGCTGGGATACAGGTGAAGGTACCCTTTTCTTTGTAGATCTTATAGTCGGAGAATTGGTCTCATGGTAACTCTCTTACCCTTCCAAGTAAACATACATATGTTCTCCCTTCCTCTACGAGTAGCATCAACGTCATGTTACTATGGCCTTCCCAAAAGAATATGGCACTTGTCCATATCGACGACATCACAAGTACAGTGTTTGCCAATGGATATAGGAACTTGACACAGATTCGTTACCTTGATATGTGGGCCCTACTTGATCCATCCAATGTCATAATGATGAGGATGTGGCTTCGTATCTAGTTTCAAATAATCCATGAGTGTTTTTGACACGATATTCTCGCAGCTCTCATTGTCAATGATAAATTGCAGATCTTATCCTTGACAGAACACCTTGAATAGAAAATTTGGTATCATTGTGTGTGCCGGGGATCTTCTGATTGGAAAGCACTTTCTGAACAACACAAGTGGTGTGATCTCC
>JAVJIF010009423.1:0-121926 GCA_038442645.1 Agave tequilana
ATTTTAAATAATTGATTTAACTATATTAAAGGATACATTTGAAATTCTTGAAAAGTTAAATGACTTTAAGGACAATTTGAGATTTTAAATTGTGAATAGTAATATAGATAGAGCCCTCTATTTCTCCCTCATCTAGGGTGTAAACGGGTCGGGTTCGGGTCATGTCCGAGCTCCGAACCCGATAAGGAATTCGAGTTCGGACTAGGGTTCGAGTCGGAATCTCTTCTTTCTTACTCATCTAGGGGTGTAAACGGGTCGGGTTCGGGTCGGTCCGTGTCATTTTCGAACTCTGAACCCGATAAGGAATTCGAGTTCGGAGTGGGGTTCGAGTCGGAATCTCTTCTTTCTTATCGGGTTCGGGTCGAATTTGGATTTTAAATAGATGTATTAAAGTTCTAATGAGAGTTATTTTTTAAAGTGTATTTCAATTTTATTTGATGAAAAATGAAAATTTATATATTCTGCTTTTATAATAATATGATCAAGTTTTCATTTTTATAATTTTATTAATTTAAATATAGTAAAATGTATGATGATAAGTATCATTTTATAACATTTACTCTCTTTTTCGGTTTGTTATCGGGTTTCGGGTTTGAAATAGTCATACTCGAATCCGACCCTATAAGAATTTTGGGTCTAATTTTAAGATCCGAACATGATCCGTTTGTAAAAGATCAAATCGAGTTATTGGGTTTTTTGGTACTATTTATAGTCCTACCCTCATCCCTCTAAATTTAAAGAGAGAGAATGACTTTCTTTATCGAACTGAGCTCTCTTATGATTCTTTATTGAATTTTGTCCGTCCGTCTGTCTCTCGAAAGAAAGTCACAGAGAGAACTGAGCGGCCCTCTCTTCCCCTCTCTCCCTGCCTCCTCCCTGCCTTGCTGCTTTCTCTCCTCTCTTTCTTCTCCCTCTCCCATCTTCTCACTCCTCCTTCTCCTCTGCTTTTCGTCGTTGGGTTCTATCAAATCGAGCAAAGTGAGGTTTCTCCCCGTTACTCCCTCTTGAACTTTGTTTGTTCGTTTATCCTTCAAAAGAGAGCACAGAAAGAACTGAGCGGCCCTCTCTTTCTCTCTCTTCCCGCCTCCTCCTCTCATTACTGCTCTGATGCGTCCTCTCTGTCGGCGAAGGCGTCGGAGATGACAGGTTGGTAGCGGTGGCGATTCCTCGGCGGCATCTCGACCTGCAATTGGAAGAGAGAAGAGCAAGGAGAACAGGCAACACCAAGGAATCAAAGAATTTGGAGAAGAGAAAGGATCTTATTGCTCTGGAATTGAGCTCGGCAGAGCTCAGTTACACCCGAGAGCTCAACGAGCTCGGACAGTCCCAAAATTAGGGCAGAAACAATCGATGCCCAATTCATTAAGGCATCGCCCCTTTTATAGCAGCCTCAAAATCGGGTTTGGGCCGGCCACAGTTTTGGGTTACAGGATTAACCCAAACCCGCCCATTACACTTTAATGAAAACAAAATGAAGAGCTCAGACTTTGATCATCATAGTTCTTTACCCACAAATCCAATCCTTAACAATCCCAACAGGGAAGACGAAGATGGCTCAGAATTCATCATAGCCATTACCAACAGAGCAAGACGGAAGAAGAGAGCTCAGAACATCATCACAGCTCAACCTTAATTCCAATTCCATCCACTGTAAATCCCAGGGAAGAAGAAGGACAAAACCCAGGAGCTCTGAAGAACAGATCAAAGAACAGACCACTCACCTGGAGTACAGAAGTAACAGGATGCAACAAAGGCTCAGCAGAACAGAAGAACTCACCAAGAGAGAATAAGGAGCTCAGGATCTCATCATTGCTCCTCCCTCAAAATCGACCTTGCCTCAAGGTCGAAGGTTGGAAACCTTTTAACCAGCCCCCAATAATTCTCCCAGGAAGCATCATCCATGGGCAATTGTTTCCATTTTACCAGAACTTCTGTTACTGCTTTCCCCAATCTGTTCACCATTCTTCGTTCCAGAATAGCTTCTGGTTCCTTGATCACTTCAATATTGTGAGATGGCACCTGATTCTGAACCTGTATTGTATTTCCCAGCTTCTTCTTCAACTGTGAAATATGGAAACAGGGTGGATCCTAGCTTCAGCAGGCAATTCCAGTTTATAGGCAACTGATCCTATCTTTTGTATGATCCTATAGGGGCCATAGAATAAAGGAGATAATTTTTGAGATCTTTTACCACCCACAGAAACCTGTCTATAGGGCTGCAACCTCAAAACACTAAATCTCCAATTTCAAAAGACCTTTCAGTCCTGTGAGAATCAGCCCACTTCTTCATTCTATCTTGAGCCTTGGTCAAGTTGTCTTTTAATAGCTGTAGAGTTACATCCCTGTCCAACAATGCATCTTCCACAACTTGCAACTTGGCAGTCTTAGGAATGTAAGAAGAAATTGTTGGAGGAGGCTTACCATACAAGGCCTGATAGGGTGTCATCCTAATGGATGAATGCCAACTAGTGTTATACCAGAATTGAGCCCAAGGCAGCCACTTGCACCAATCCTGGGGCTTATGGGAACAGAAACACCTCAAATAAGTTTCCAACATCTGTTAACCACTTCTGTCTGCCCATCAGTTTGAGGGTGGAAAGAAGTACTGAACAAGAGTTGGGTGCCCTGCAATGACCACAGTTCTTTCCAAAATTCACTGGTAAAGACTGTGTCCCTATCAGAAACTATGCTGTGAGGCAACCCATACAAACTGTAGATATGATCAATGAAAGTGGCAGCTACTGTTTTAGCTGTGTAAGGGTGGGAGAGAGGTAAAAAGTGAGCAAACTTAGTTAACCTGTCAACAATAACAAAGATGACAGATTTTTCCCAGCTCTTGGGCAGTCCCTCAATGAAATCCATTGAGATTTCTTCCCACACTTGTCCAGGAATAGGGAGAGGTTGTAGAAACCCTGCAGGTCTGGTGGTCTCATATTTAGATCTTTGACAAATATCACACTCCCTGATGTACCTTTTGATACTATTTTTCATTCCTGGCCAATAGACCACTCTTTTAAGCCTTTGATAGGTTTTTTCATACCCTGAATGTCCACCCACTGGGGTATCATGATGCTCAGTTATCAGTAAAGGGATGACAGAGGCTGAAGGGCTAATCAGAATTCTGCCTTTGTAATAGAAGAGCCCATTCCTTTTCTGGTATTTGGCAGTATCCAAAGACCCTTCAGTCCATTTTCTGTCCATTCAGAAAATAAACATCAGTATCTACCAATTTCTTAACTAATTCAATCCAGTCAGATTCTATAACTGAGATTTCCATCAATGCAGGGTTTTCTATGGCTTCAATTCTCCTGGAAAGACTGTCAGCAGCCACATTTTCCCTGCCCTTCTTGTATTCCACTCTGTATCTATAATTACACAACTTCAAAAGCAAAGTGTGTTGTGCTTCAGTGTAAAGTCTTTGTTCCAACAAATACTTCAAGGGTTTGTGATCAGTTCTAACAATAAATTCCATTCCCAAGAGATATTGCCTCCACTTCTTGGTAGCTAATAATAAACCCAGCATTTCCCTTTCATAGGTTGAAGCAAGTTTTCCAGGATTCTTCAACTCCTGACTGATATAAGCTATGGGATGATTATCCTGCATCAGAACTGCCCCAATTCTAGTAGCAGAAGCATCACACTCTATTACAAAAGTGAGGAATAATTGGGCAGGGCCAATACTGGAGGATTAGTAAGAGCTGATTTCAAAGTCTCAAAGGCCACCTGAGTTGCTTCAGTCCAACAAAAGCCTGTTTCTTGGTAAGAGCAGTGAGAGGTGCAGCTAGGGTACTATATCCCTTAATGAACTTCCTATAATACCCAGTTAGCCCCAAAAAACCCTCAATGCTTTTAATGTTTTTGGTACTGGCCACTCTATTACAGCCTGAATTTTGTTCATGTCCACAGCTACTCCTTTTGCAGAGACCACATGCCCTAGATAGGCTACTTCTGGCACCCCAAACTGGCATTTGCTTCTTTTAGCAAAGAGTTGGTTAACTTTAAGAACTTCAAATACTATCCTCACATGCTTCAGATGTTCCTGCAAACTATTGCTGTAGATGAGGATATCATCAAAGAATATCAACACAAATTTCCTAAGATAAGGCTTAAACAGCTCATTCATCAATGCTTGGAAGGTGGCAGGGGCATTAGTTAATCCAAAAGGCATCACCAAGTACTCATAATGTCCTGAATGAGTCTTGAATGCTGTCTTAGGAATGTCCTCTTCTCTCATTCTAATTTGATGATACCCACTTCTTAAATCCAACTTGGTGAAAATATTGGATCCATGCAGCTCATCCAACAGCTCATCAATTAGAGGAATAGGATACTTATCCTTAACTGTTTTCTGATTCAGAGCTCTGTAGTCCACACACAGCCTCCATGTACCATCAGCCTTTTTAACCAAGACCACTGGTGATGCATAGGGCTTCTACTATTCCTGATAATTCCAGAATCTAACATTTCCTCCACCATTTTTTCTATAACATTCTTCTGTTCCCATGGATGCCTGTAGGTCTTAAGTTGACAGGTTCAGTACCAGGAATCAGGGTTATCTGATGGTCATGGCTCCTCTTAGGTGGAAGGCCAAGTACCTCCTCAAACAGCACATCATATTCCTGGCATAAGGCTTGTAGTTGATCATTGCATTCTTCCACAGGTTGGGGATCTATTTTCTGACAAACATACAGCACCCAACCTTTAGTAGACTGATATAGGGTTTTTTCTATCACCCTACCTGAAACTATTTCCATATCATTAGGGAGCACCCCCTGTAGCTCCCAAGAATGATTATTTCTTGTAATTTTCACTCTCCTCTTTTTGAAATTCACAGTCATTTCTTCAGGGTTTGTAACCAGTCTACCCCCAAGACCATTTGACAGCCTCCTATGGGTAATACATGAAAGTCAGTGACAATCTCTAAGCCTTGACACTTAAAGCATACTGCTTTGCAAATTCCTTCACTTTGTAACTTATCATCCCCTGCTATAGTAACACTAAATGATGTGTCCTGATCAACTGTAAGTCCCGTTCTTTGCACCACCTTGGGATCAATAAAATTGTGTGTGGAACCTGTGTCCAACAAGACATTCACAGGTTTCCTATTAATCTGTCCAAAGAACCTGATGGTAGTAGGAGATGTACTTCCCTCCATGGCATGGAATGATAACTCAGGTAAGCTGTTTCCCAATGTGTCCTTAGGTCTTAACAGAATTTCCTTCCCTTGTTCATCTTCAGAATCCTCACACTCAATTAACATTAAACTTTTTCATTGACATCTATGTCCTGGTGTATAGGCTTCATCACACTTAAAACACAGCCCCTTTTTTCTGTACTCTTCAACTGAATTGGAGATAACCTCCTCACTGGTGTTGTATTAGTATCCTTCACAGCAGCTGGAACAGGTTGATTCCTAGTGATCAAAGGATTATTCACAGAACCCCTAAAAGGAACAACCCTAGATTGCTTCCTTTCTGCCACTGCAATACTCTCCCTAGCCACTGCACTACGGTAAGCTGACACCATAGTCATAGGCTTATCCAATTTAACTTTACCTCTCAATTCTTCCCTCAATCCTGACAAGAATAGACTGATTAAATTCTTCTCAGTCTCCTCAATTAAATGAGCTAACCTGATAAAGCTTTGTGATAATCTTGAACTGAGCCTGTTTGTTTCAGATTGGCTAATGCAGCAAGAGGATCATCAAGGTCATCCGGGCCATATTGTAGAATCATTTCATCATAAAATTCCAGCCAAGTAACTGTCCCTCCTTTCTGTTTTTCTAGCCACCTCCACCACAACAGGGCTTCTCCTTGCAAATAGAAAACACAGAATTCTACCCTATCTTCCACTGGAGTATGGTGGATGGTGAAGACATGCTCTAATTGATACAACCAATTCAGTATATCTCCATCACCTTTGAATATAGGAATTTCTACCTTAGGATTCTTTGACAGGGAAGCTTACTAACTGTAGAGGAAGATAACAGTGATTTTGGATTTTTTCTCAAGAACCCATCTGATTTCCCACCCATTACAGTCGACTGTTTCAATTGAGAGGAAGGAGAAGGCATACATCTTGGGCTACCCCTAGGCATCTCACTGTAGAAATCTGCACCTCGTCCCATTTCATCTTGTCCCTTACTTCCCACTCGAGTTTCTTGGAACAATCGGGCCATCATCCCAACTAATTCCTCATGTCTGAGGTCCATCTTCTCCTCAAGAGATCGGAACCTATCATCAATCGATCTCATCTTGTCCTCCACCCTCTCCTCGAGCATTCGGCTTCTCAAGGCTGTTCGCTCATCAATAGCTCTGAATCGAAAATCACTTGGAGCTTCTTCTTGAAGAACTGACCCTTTGCCGTGCTTGCGTTCTTGATCTTCTTGTTTCTAGGAATTCCAAGCTTCGTCAAAAGAGACTGATCCTCTAGGCTCCGTCTTCGGGGTGACATCATCTGCTTCACCACCGAGATCGTCTGGAAACCCTGGGATCGTCGGCTCTGATACCATTGATGCGTCCTCTCTGTCGGCGAAGGCGTCAGAGATGACAGGTTGGTAGCGGTGGCGATTCCTCGGCGGCATCTCGACCTGCAATTGGAAGAGAGAAGAGCAAGGAGAATAGGCAACACCAAGGAATCAAAGAATTTGGAGAAGAGAAAGGATCTTATTGCTCTGGAATTGAGCTCGGCAGAGCTCAGTTACACCCGAGAGCTCAACGAGCTCGGACAGTCCCAAAATTAGGCAGAAACAATCGATGCCCAATTCATTAAGGCATCGCCCCTTTTATAGCAGCCTCAAATCGGGTTTGGGCCGGCCACAGTTTTGGGGTTACAGGATTAACCCAAACCCGGCCCATTACACTTTAATGAAAACAAAATAAAGAGCTCAGACTTTGATCATCATAGCTCTTTAACCCACAAATCCAATCCTTAACAATCCCAACAGGAAGACGAAGATGGCTCAGAATTCATCATAGCCATTACCAACAGAGCAAGACGGAAGAAGAGAGCTCAGAACATCATCACAGCTCAACCTTAATTCCAATTCCATCCACTGTAAATCCCAGGGAAGAAGAAGGACAAAACCCAGGAGCTCTGAAGAACAGATCAAAGAACAGACCACTCACCTGGAGGCACAGAAGGTAACAGGATGCAACAAAGGCTCAGCAGAATAGAAGAACTCACCAAGAGAGAATAAGGAGCTCAGGATCTCATCATGCTCTCTCCTCCTTTTCCTCTCTATTTTTTTCTCCCTTCTTCTTTTCGTCGCTCGATTTCACTGCAACCGGTAATCTACATTTAGCGACATAAAGAGCTTGGAGATATAGAGGGGAGCTGGAGATGCTCTTACCTGACCTGCTGCGTACCAGGCGGTGAAAGAAAAAAAAGGGACTGATTCAATCAGAAAACTCGAGGAAAAAAATCCCAATTATGAATGCCGCCACCATTAATTAGGATCTCCTGCCCCCCTCCCAACTCCTCCCCAAATCGACCCACATCTCTCCCTCTCCCTCTCCCTCTCATCCTCATCAAGAAGAACCACCTTCGTCCCCTCTCATCTCCACCTCTCCTCACTCGCCCCCTCCGCCGATGCCGCAATCGCCGCCTCGCGACGAGGACCTCCGTCTCCTTCCCTCAAAACCTCGGCGACCCCCGGGCTGCCTCGGGCTTCTTCCAGAGGCTGCTCTTCTTCTTGCCTGGCGGTAACTAGTGGAATCTCTAGCAGACTGAGGAGGAAGAAGAACAGAAGCGTGTCAATGTCGGCGCTCACGAAGGAGAGGAGGAGGAGGAGGAGAGGAGCTTGCTATATTATGGCCGGGCTCGGCAGGGTGTGGATGCTCGTGGCAAAAGATAGGTGGATCATCACCATCGCATTTGCTTCCCTCTTCTTCGTGTCAGTAATTTTGATGATGCAGATGAATTTCTTATTCTTTCTGTAGATTGTTACCCTACATATGTAACCGAGAATGTGCTATCTAAAGAAGCCAATTTGAAAAACTTAAGCAATCCTAAACGCAATCACTTAGATGTTTGAAGGCAAGGCAGTCTGCAAACCATTTCCTTTAATGCAAAAGAGAAACTGATGTGTACTTTTTACTTATAACTATACTGCTTTTGATACAGTTAGTACTGTTCTACAATTTGAAGCTTTGGCTCAATCTTTACTCTTACTTGGTGTACTATAGTGGAGGGTGACGGCTATGGTCCTCTCCTCTGCCTATAGTTATCCAAGAAGCTCCTGTATATTATGTACTGTTGGTTTCAGTATCAATGAAATTTACTTATTTTTCAAAAAAAAAAAAAACTATACTGCTTTTGCTTATCATGTTTTCACTTTATGCAATTTGTAGCTTTCAGATACATCGATACCCCATTTCTTGGCAGCACCAATCTTTTCTGCTCAGTGATGAAAGCATCAGATTCTAATTTTGCTGTGCTTTTCATCCGGAATATGCAGGTTGGTTCCTTGGGTCATCCTTAATCATGTCTGTTCTTTTGTGTATATGGATTCACAGTGAGACGAGATGTTTAGTGCACAATGCTATGGTACTTATTTCATGTGAGTGAAGTAATGTGAGGTTAAAATATTGCGGAAATTCTTGACAACATCCTGTAGATCCCACTATCGGATAGTTGATAGCATGAATAAGGCAAGCAGATATGATAAGTAGTAAGTATTCTTTTGGGAGATATAAATTTTTTTTAGAGAAAATGGGAGATAAAAATAATATTTCTGTAGAGAAAATGGAAGATATTATGTGCCACACATCACAACCCTCGTCAGTCATCACATTATAAACCCTCCGTATAACCTTCCAATCCTTCCGAGCACGAGTCACTTCCTCAAGGGAAGAGAATTATGAAATCTAAACTACCGCTAGGGTTCCGGGAGGAATATTCTACATGTACTTTGTACAACATATTTGGTACAAAGGATATAGATATGAATAGTACAATGGATACAAGTAGGACCATGATACGGATAAGGTTCTGTTGATAAGGAAAGGAATTAGGCTTGAAGAGATCTTCCCTTTTAAAATTGGCAGCACGGGTTATCATAATGGGTAGTTGTGATATTAGGTGTTTGGTAATGGCTAAAGATGTTTGGGGTATAAAATAATCATATATCCAAATTCAAATAGGATCTTTTAACATAAATCCGAAGCGGCAAAGCCCAATCCATTTGTGATCAATTTTCCATTTCAACATCTGCATCCTATCCTAATATGACCATATATGGAGATGTCCGTATTCACATCGAAGGGGATAGGGACGCATATTCTATTCATACTTTCATCTTCATTTATACTGTAGGCTTACCCATTTTTCCTATCAAGTGACCAGATATGGAGATGCTTAGCATTTGGACTTGCAGAGGGATGCCAAATTGCACTATTAACATTAAAAAAAACCCTCACGCTTTTTGTTTCCTTCCAGTTAAGCAGTTGCGCAAATGGGTTGAGATCTAATTCTGATTGCCACCCTCACAATGTTCTCCAATAACTGCCTGCTAACTCATTTATGTATTTTGCACATAAATCCATCAGAAAGAATTAATTATTATAAGGCTTATTTTCTTAATACTCCCTTCAACTTATACGGAAATTTCTTAGGATACCTCCCTCAACTTTTGAAATTTCACTATACCCCCTTGATTAACCTTAAAATTCTCACAAAACCCCTTTCGTTAAGCCACCGTTATAATGTTAATCACGTGGCTTGCACATGATATTTTTATGACCAAAATACCCTTAAATGAACATAGGTATAACCCGTGATTTTATGTTTTTAAGATAAAAACCCAATTCTTCTTTCTTTTTGTTCTTCCTCTTCACTAGGGTTAAGATCAACCCCCTTCTCCTTTCTTCTTCCTCCTATAGGGCTCGCGTCACTAAAAAAGAGAGATTAATTAATTAAAACCCGCCTCATTAACAGTAATTTGTCTTCTCTGCCGTTTAATTCGCTGCCTCTTTTTTCACACTAGCAATTTTTTTTTCAAAAAGCATCATCTCTGTCCCGACGCCAGGGAAAATGAATCCGCATCGGATCTCAATAACAGAGACAAAAGTTTAGACATTACTGCTCAAAAACTCAATAAAAATCGACATAAAAATACTTTCACATCAAAAAATACATATAGATCCAACCTTCTATTATTCATTAGAGTCAAAACTTACAAAAACTACCATCATTCACAACTTTAGTGGAAACAGAGTTCATATACACAGTGCAACACACAACATTTATACAAAAATCAACCCAAAAACTAAAACTAACCCACCATTAATCTAAGTAGCAGTTGCCTTCCTAGCCCTCTTCCCTGCAGGAGACTTGATCTACTTGGGTTGCTTTGCCTTCGCCATCACAGCCCTCTTTGTCTTCTTCACCCCTGGTTTCTTCGTCTTTAAACCGTTATTGCTTGAAGCCCTCTTCTTCTCTTTTTTCTCTGTCACCACCTTCTTCTTCTCCTGTTCCTTGCCAGAATTAGATGATAACTTGAACGAAGCCTTGACCTTCACAAGCTTTCCCCTTGTGGCGAAATTCCTCAACTGGACAACCAACATCTTCCTGTAATTTGCAGCATCACCGCCTTGTGCTTCTCCTCCATGTGCTTGGCAATTGCGTCGGGGCTGGATCCTGTCTTCTCATTCAGAGCCTCAATCGCTTCTTTAATCATCTAAATACTCGAAGAATCAACATGGGTGATTAAAAAATTTACAGAATTGAAGAGAAAAAGGGTGAGATTGATTCCTCACTTGGAAGTAGGGAGGGTGAGATGAGACAGAAGAAGGCTTGGAGCTCATCGTCATCATCATCTGCCCTGGCGGCGGGCACCCCACCAGCCAGTGGGTGGGTGAGTTAGGGAGTTTTGAGATAAAAAATAGCACGTTTTGATTTCTTTTTGTGAGGAGAGGAGCAGTAATGTAACTTTACTCACGCTGTTAACGACATTTTAGGGTAAAATGAGAATTAGATAGTTAAAGGAGGTATAGTGTGATTTCAGAAGTTGAGGGGGGTATTTTGATAAAACGTGAAAGTTGAAGGGAGTATTAAGAAAATAAGCCTTATTATAAACATACCACCGTTCATAATCCTAGTTATTCTTTAGTAACCAAAAACTTCTCTACCAATATCCATTAGCATCAGGTTGTCAATGTTTCAAAATCTAAAACAAGATTAGGCCATCAAAAGTCCAATATTAATTGGGTTTTTGCTGATGCTTGGTATAGCCCCCAAGCCCTAAGTTTCAGTGGAATTTCAATTATGCCATCAGAATTAATTACTCCATAATAACTCTCATTTAGGTAACTTAATCTTAAATTTTATGGCATCATGGATTGATTCTATTGTGTCCATAATTTTATTTTGATCATTCATTAAATTATCCAAGGATCAATTCTTTCTGAGACCATTCTTTGGTTAAGTTGTGTTAGATTTCTCTGAGTCTTCTGCTTTCTAATTTCATGACTGTATCAAATTTCGATTTGACTGCTGTTACTCTTGTTTTCTTCTTCATTTCTTTTTCCTTATAACCATGAGAGGTCAAAGAAGTCTGTAGGAATTCATCTTCATATACTATTTATTGCCTTTGCATTTCGTGCATCTTTTACCGTATCCAATTTTGTCAACTCACGAGGAAAATGTTTTCATTCTGGGATTCTGAAATGTAATTCTCTTTAATGGTGAATTTTAAGGTTCTGATGGATAGTTTGTTCATATGATATTCAGTGGCTTGCGAGGTTGCTGCTTTGGTATTGCAAATATGATACTGGTAATGCCTGGATAGCATTCCTGATTGTGTTTAGTTTTTCCTGAGTCCCTCCCTCCCAACAGTCACAGGGAATTTGAAATATTGATTTTGTTATATCTTGCAGATGAAGCGGAAGAGAGAGAGAGGCTATACCAGGTCAGAGCTCAAAAGAGTATTTTTGTGGATGAAATATCACCAGTGCAATTGATGATTTTGCAATTGTTAAATTGTTCCATTTTTCTCACTGTGAATTCTTCATTTCTTTTATCTGCTGAACTCAGGACATGTTCTTTTTTTGATGAAGAAACAGTTGGTGGCTTAACGAGTAGACTTGGCGCAGACTGTCAGCAAGTATCACAAGTCATTGGATATGATCTTAATTTGATATGTCGCAATGTTCTTCAGGTTATATGTCTCTGCAGAATAATTTATTATCTGGATATTATCTTAATTTGATATGTCACAATGTTCTTCAGGTTACATGTCTTTTCAGAATAATTATTATTTTTCTAATATAGTTTCAAGTTTCAACAGCTTTAGAAATACTTTTTTATGATCTCTTCCAGGGAACAGGTGCAATAATATATTTGTTTATCTTATCTTCGCCTCTCGCTTTGTCTACACTGGTGATATGCCCTGTCTTGGCAACAATAATGCTCATCTATGGCCGGTAAGATTCTTCAATAAATTACGTCATATTCCTGTTATTAGTGAGTCTCCTAGTCATTTAGAATTCATTTAACACAGCTTACAACTTCATTTAACATTGAGATCATTTTCTATATGCTGAACTCATCTGCTGTGCACCCTCTTTGCTTTTGTATTATTGCCTAGCCAAGGTGGAGTTTGTTGGACAATAATGTCTCATATCTCAGTGGGCAATAGCCTGTTTTGGCTAGTGATGGATTTGGTGGAAAGGAAAAAGTAAATGCAGGATTAGTCCCATATCAAGCAGGAAGATAAAAAGATTATACATTTCTTTATAAATAATATCATCATGCTTTCTCATTGCATCGAATTTTTGCAGCTTTGGTTCTTGGAAGTGCTTTGTGTGCCTTGCTGAAGAGAATCTTAAACCTAATTTAGCCCTATGGTTTTATCCAAATGTAATTGATCAATTTAGACTATTATTATTACAGTTGTTCTTGTTGTCATTCGAACCAGCAAACTCTGTTTGAGGAAATTTCATCTCTGGAGCTATATGCTCCTTTGGTCAAATTCAAATAATAAGCATGTACCAATAACCATATGAACTAATCAAAGGCATTGGACTCTTGAGTTCTCCTTTAATTCCTCACTTTGACCATTAAAGGCTTTAGCATATATTCCATTCCTGGTTGTCCACTATCTTCAGGTCAAGAGTGGCTGTGTAATGATTTTTATGCATATGAAAAATCAATTGAAGCATATAATTTGAGAGATTTCTAGCACATCTACATCCCACATCTTATAAAATTTATAGTAGCATGATGGCATCCTTTTGATTCCTCTAGTCTTTGTGGTGAATAGCTGAAACAATACTTGTTATCTGCCACCAAAAAGAAGAAAAGCTAGTACATTGCTGGCTGCTCTATGGTTTTAAAATAAAGGTAGCTCTATGTCCCCACCCCCCCCTCCCCCGCGGTTTAGTTTAGAAGCTCTCTTCGGAATGCAAAGTAAAGCAGGTTTAGAAGTTATTTTCTGTCCTCAACTAGAAATTGATTTTTTTTTGTTTAGTTATGAGGCTGAAGTTTAACATGTTGCTTTCTAGGAGTTGCATTATTTGAAAATAAGTATGATGAGGACATCACGCCAGTTCCCAGTTATCTTTTCATGCCTTACCTTATTTAGAGGATTTTGTGTTTTGTTTACCTTGCTTTTAGTACCACATCGGTTATATCCGAGGAGTTCACTTTGTAAGAGCCTATATAAAGAGGCTCAACTCAATGAATAATGAGACAATTGAATGATTAAAATTTCTTCAAATTATCTGGCTTAATTCTTGAGTTTATTTGCTCTCGAGTTTTGGGGTGAGAAGCCCGTGTAAGGGGTGGAAACCCAAAATCTTATCTTGTCCTCAATTTCAAATTTTGGTTCCGATTTGAAGGTGATTGCGATTCAGGTTGGTATTACATCATTTTGATATCAGAGCCCTGGTTTTCAATCTCCTTCAATTTTCCTCCTGTTCTAAAATCTTCTCATATACCAATCTCAAATCTAGATTCTAGATCCTTTCAAAAAAAAATCATTTACATTTCCGAAAATAAAAAAACCCTGAAAATTGAAATCTCCACTGTTCATCATCGTCAACCCCTCTCCCTCCAAATCCCGCAGGCGCCACCAACACCCACGTCCTCCACCACCCTCCTCCGGCCACTCACCTCCATTGGCACCACCCTCATCATCATTCCCCATCATCATCCACGCCCACCACCGCTGCAAACACCCCTCCGTCACTGTCGCCGTGCCTAGGGCCAAGCCCTAAGGGCAGATCGAAAGGAAAAAGAGGTGATCGGGCTCGCCGGCGCTCCCGATCCACGTCGTCGTCTCCCCAGGCTCGTCGGCACTCCCAGATCAACGTCGTCCTCTCCCTAGGCTCGTCGGGGCTTCCAAAGACTCGATTCGACATCATCGAAGCAGAATCAGCCCTTGACGCCGTGCTTTGCTGTGTCGCGCCGCCGCCATCGTCATCATCATCGTTCTCCTTGTCGTGTCCTCACAGGAGTTTCCTCACCAGGCAGCTCCACCAATCCCTCCGCCGTCAATCGCTACAGATCCCACCGGCGAAGTTGTCGCCTTCCTCCCACACCGAAGTGGTCGTCGCCAAATATCTCCAACATCGTCGTCCTCGTCTTCGTCCTCATCTATGCCCAACGACGTCATCATCGCTGATGATCTCTAACGCCGTCGTCCTCATCTTCGTCCTAGCCTCCGCTCGACGAAGCCGTCGTCGCCGAAGATCGCCAACACCGCCCCCCTCTTCTTCCCCGCTCTCGCCTACTTCCATCCACGACTCGCCGCCAACTCCTCCTCCAGAATTGGCGAGCTGACCATCGTCCTTGTCGTCGTGGGAGCCTCGCCGGCGATAGCCTCAGACCGCTGACATCAAGTCGCCGCCGCCTTGTTCGTTCCATCCTTGCCCTAGCCGGCGCGATAAGAGAAGAAGAAGGGAGATCGGGTGAAGATCCAAACCCGATCGGGTTTTAAGAAGGGTCAGGACGGGTCACGGATCTGGGTTGGGCGGTTCGAACCCAAACCCTAAGCGACGTCAGCGCTGACATCAGCGATCAAGTCACCCAGAGTTGACTCAGTTGATTCAGCCCAGTGTGTTCTGACTCAGTGCAGAAACACAACAGCACTTCCGAAGGCCGTTCAGAGCTCGTTTCAAGTCCAAATCGAGCCGTTTTTGAGGCAACGGATTCGTGGAGAGCAACACTAAACATCTACAACCTTTATATCCTAATTCAAATTTTGGTCGTCTGCTAGGTTCAGCTCAGCAGATCAGCGCACCATAGTTTGTTTCTGCCCAGATTAAAGCCTGATTTGCTCCATTCTCGAGGTGATATCCTAACTTGACCTAAATCGTTAACTGTTGGATTACTTGCAACTACTATATGGATTGCTATAATTTGTTGGTTGAAATGCTATTTGCTTCGATCTAGTGGTTGCATCAGTATTTATCATTTTTCATCATTTTAGGAATGCATTTTTCGTTGCATTTAGAACTTAAACTTTAGGGTATTTTTTTGTTTAGTGCATACATTTAGTTTAATTGACTCTAGGGTTCTCCACTGCATCTGCTTGTTTGCTTGAGCCATCATGACTAGTCAGCAGTATAGGGACCCCTACTTAGACCAGCTACACAATCTCCATCAGGGGCATATGTCCGTTCATGATTACATTGCCATATTTAAGGACTTAACCCATCGTAGTGAAGTGAGAGAGCACCCTTCTGAGACTCTAACTAGGTTTGTTTGAGTTTTACGACCTAAAATAAAACGTGCTATGATTACTGGCCCCTATGACTTAGACACTGTTGAAGATGCCTTTGACGTTGCATTAAAGTTGGACATGATTTTCAAAACCTTAGTCAATACTAAGGCCAGGTGTTCTAAATGTGAGGGATATGGACATTATGATTATCAATGTCCTTCGGAGAGTCAACATGTTAGGATTGTATCAAGTGATAAAGTTGACGTTTCGAAGGTTATCGAGGAAGTCCACGTTCCTTCCAATACTGTTAGTATAATTGAAAATACAGCAGTTGGTGCCGACACACTGATTATTGATGAAATTCACATATATGATAGCGCCAGTGATGACGTGAATGAGATAGTTGAGCCTACTACATTGCATTTGCCTGTTGCATATATTGATGATATCACTAGGCCGATAGCAATTTGCAATGATACTCACAAATTTGTTGCGTACCCGTATAGTACTTTGCAGGAATTTGTGGTTGATAATAAGGTGATGTTTATGAGTCGTTCTGAGGCTATGAGGAAGTCGCACGCTTGGCATAAAGACTTCGATAGGGCTCTGAAGAGGATTGCTTCCATTACTTGCGAGTTGGATAGCCCATGGGATCCTGGTATTAACTCCATCTTCAGCAGGGATGATGTGCCTTGGTCTAATCTCTATGTCTTGATCGAGCTGCCATCTGTCACAGTCGACCCGTCACGGATACCAGCTCCACCTCCACCACCATGGTATCAACATGGCGTATCAGTGATGCTGCTACGACCACCACCTTGGCCCGATTGAGATTCTTCGTGAGGAGAGTCCTCACTCGACAGGGTCGAGTTTCTCCCACCCCGAGGGAATTGATGAGGATATCACGCCAGTTTCCAGTTATCTTTTCATGCCTTAGCTTATTTAGAGGATTTTTGTGTTTTGTTTACCTTGCTTTTAGTACCACATCGGTTATATCCGAGGAGTTCACTTTGTAAGAGCCTATATAAAAAGGCTCAACTCAATGAATAAGGGGACAATTGAATGATTAAAATTTCCTCAAATTATCTGGCTTAATTCTTGAGTTTATTTGCTCTCGAGTTTTGGGGTGAGAAGCCCGTGTAAGGGGTGGAAACCCAAAATCTTATCTTATCCTCAATTTCAAATTTTGGTTCCGATTTGAAGGTGATTGCGATTCAGGTTGGTATTACATCAAAGTAACTTTTTTTGTTTGATTCCTTAATGAACAGGTACACAAAAACAGAAAGTTAAATCAAGAGTTCACTGCATGTTCGAATGAAGTAAGGTCATTTTTTTTGATAGAAGAACTTAGCATACTGGTTATTTTGATGAATGCATCATGAGGTTTTCTGCTTGTATCCATTTAATTTGATCAGGTTTCACAAGAGTCTTTATCTTTAATGAGGACTGTAAGAGTTTATGGAACAGAGAAACGTGAATTTGGAAGGCAATCCCTCCCTCCCTCCCTCCCTCCCTCCCTCCTCCCTCCCTCTCTCTCTCTCTCTCTCTCTCTCTCTCTCTCTCTCGCGCGCGCGCGCGCATGTGTGTCTACACACATAAACCCCGCCCCTCCTCCAGTTGCTGAGACAACACAATATGCAATTGGCACTTCTTATGACCTATATAATGACGTATACTGATATTTATAGTTAATACTGACATTACTGACAGATACCTAAAATGGCTGGAGAGATTGTTTGGTGTAAGCTTACGGCAAAGCTTTGTGTTTGGATATTGGAACCTATGCTTCACATTTCTCTATCATTCTACTCAGGTCTCTTTTCTTTGCTTTAAATTTTATTAAATATATGATTGTTGAGAATATCTTCTTTATGAAAGAAACATTATAAATTATGTGCTGTAGCTTTGAACCATCCTTGAAAACATAATTTTTGAATCATCTGTCTTGCAATATGTTATTAAATTGGACATGATTTCCTTTATGCAGTCTTTCATGCTGATCTGTAATATGCTATTAAATTATACCGCTTTATGTTTATAATTTTTATATCATCAAGATCTGTTTGCTGCTAAAGCAAAGATACTCAAAACGTTGATGATTATATTATTTGTGTAATGCAATTGTGTAACCTGCCAGATTCTACAACTTAGAGAAAGATAATGTAGAACCTTTACTTGTATGGTAGGATGCTAGATTCCACCTATGGTATTGATCTGAATCTGGTATCAGGTATGCTCATCATAAGCTGATATTGGAAGTCCAAAATACCAATTTACAGTAGGTCTTTCTTAATTGCTAAACTGAGGAAACTGCTGATGTAGTTGTTACAGAAGTTAAGTGAGTCCTTTTGATAGTAGGACTCTTAATAGGGACAAATAAAATGCAAACATTATATATTATGTGATGATGCTAGTTCCCTTTGATTCCATTTGTGAGGATAGTGATCTCTGGTACGGATGTAAATGGCTACAAATAATTCTGTTTGAAACCAATTCCATATTCGTATTTCGACAAATATGAATAATTGAAATCTGTTTGTTTTAAATATGACAGAGGTAAACTATCTAAATACCCGAATAAACACCTCCTCATTCCCATGATATAGATTAAAGTCTATTTACTCTTACTCTAGTTTGGTCTGATATATTTTCTTATTTTAATCTATAAGGGACTAAAATTGAAGGTTGAACTCAATCTTTCAAATCATAAGCTATCTTCAATAGTATCCAATTTGTGTCCATTTTCAATATGCTTTCAAGATTATGGATATTGAGTTAAATATCTTCAATATCTGTATTCTGGACTATATCCGTAACTGTATTCTGTGTCCGCTACAAGGAAATGAACATGAGTATGGTAATATCCACATCTGCTTGGTATGCGTCCGAAGGTTGAACTCAATCTTTCAAATCATAAGCTATCTTCAATAGTATCCAATTTGTGTCCATTTTCAATATGCTTTCAAGATTGCTTATCAATATAGTTATTGAGTTAAATATCTTCAATATCTGTATTCTGGACTATATCCGTAACTGTATTCTTTGTCCACTACAAGGAAATGAACATGAGTACGGTAATATCCACATCTGCTTGGTATGCGTCCATTTATATTCCTACTCTAGTGGCAGCCAAAGTGCCAATTATTAGTTATGGACCTAAGATGAGTTCCTTATTAGTTATTACAACCCATGGCTGTTGAGTTGCGGAAAGGATAATATCAGTAGTGGTAGCCTGAGGCATAAAGTGTGGTTTTCAATAAATATGATTAACTTGGATTACATGAAATTTAGACGTGATCACACAACTGGCGAAACACATCAGATGCACGAAACAACACATCAACGTAGTTTCATTGATATAAGATCCTCCAAAAGGATGAACAGTAAGAAGCTAGGCTCTTGCACGAGTCTGTATATGAAATCCCATACTGCTGGAGTGCATCCTTAGTCCAACATTGAAATAACTTGACTTTCAAGATCCCATAATACTAGGCTATTTTCTAATTGTAGGATGTAAAGTGCTAAAAGAAAGATTTTTTTTTTTTTTTTAACTGATCGAAGAAAGAAAAGTCAAGCAGCTGAGATCACAGAGCCATGGAGGACTATTTTACAGTTTAAAGAGGCTTTTGATTACAATTATATGACTAAGATATGAGTTTCTGCAATGCAGGTAAAATAAAGCAATCAAACAAATTGCTGCAGCCGGAGGTTTCATATGTTGCAAAAAAGATTAACAGCAGCAAAAAGTAATAAGAAGAAAAATAAAAAAGAATATTAGCAGTCCAATAGGAAGAGGTGCACATGCAAAGAGAATTCTGAAAATCTGTGACGACTTCTCTTGCAACAACCTAGGATCCATTAATTTAGATGGAGATTAGATGCTGTTGAGATTTGTCAGCTTGTGGGGCCTTCTCTTGACTTGCAAACAAAATGGATGACCCTATTTGCATGAACTTGGTCAGTAACTGTTTTTTCACAGCAATGATGGTGGGATCCACATATATTTATATGGATCCTTGCCATTAAGCTTGTCTATTTAACCGACCAGCTGGCTATTGAAATAAAACTTTCAAGCTGACAACCTGCATTCTAGTACAAAACCAAGCTAGAAAGATGTAATATGTACCCATGGCTTCTTCATTTTTGAGTTGTCTTATAGATTCAGCAACTCTGTAACTACCCTTCCATTTTTCCTCCATCATGTCCACTCACTCTTTCCTTACCACGGTAGAATTAACCATTTGACGACCTAATCCTCTGCATCTTCATGTAGGATTAATAGGATTTCAAACATGGTGATATAATCACACCATGAATGCATACTAGTGCATGCATGCGTGTGCGTGCGTGTTAGTAACACATTTGCTGAACCTATGAGTGTGAAGTATGATTATTAGCGCGTCTGCTCACAGTACTCTAAATACATTGTGTATAAACCCTCCAATTCTCATGCACAAATTTTAGCATATCAGCGTAGTCTAATGCATATTTCTTTCATCAAATAGCTAACACATAGCTAAAGCTTATAGATGCTGCTTCCTTTCATCTAGGAAATATGTCCTACATAATAGATTCTTCATTTGTATTCAAAAACTATTGTTCCTTGAAGACAGATAGTTGATCCGGTCACTGTAATCTATTATACCTTATGAATTCTTTTGAATGCAAAGCATAAAAAACAGAAATTTCATGTAAATCTGTATCTGCATGCTTCTTGGTAATAGATTTAGCATTTAGTTCTTAATCTTATTTATTAAATTTTGGTAAATAATTCTGTAGGTTATTGCTGTGCTAATTGGAGGAATTTCTATTCTGTCCGGGCGTATAACAGCAGAGCAACTTACAAAGTTTGTTATATACACTGAGTGGTTGATATATTCAACATGGAGGCTGGGAGATAATTTGTCCTCACTGATGAAGTTTATTGGAGCTAGTGAGAAAGTGTTCCGGTTGATGGACCTCCTGCCCAGCAAACAATTCTTATCAGAAGGTAAGGAAACTGCATAATTCACAACATAGAAATTCTGGAGTTATCTGGTTCATTACCGAACTTTCTTAGTATGCTTGTAGCATCACATGAAATATACTGTGCTGTATTTTTAATTATATTTTTGTCATGTATCCCTGATTTTAGCATCTGTTTCTATGGCTTTACATTACAATGAAAATGTTACATATCTCGAGACATTTCTCTATGTAAGATGACACCAATTCTCCAAGTTAATTAGCATTAACTATCTGCAGATAAAGGAAAAGGAATGTCACACTTGAGATGGATTTCTTTTGTACCAGTAGCTTGACACACAATATTGGTATCACATTTGATTCTATAGTTCATCATCAAGTTAGCTATCATATTGGGAGGTTATTACGAGTCAAATCTAAAAAAATGCATCAAAGACATTAAGCAGATTGCTGGCCACCTTAGTAAGATGACAATCTAGTACCGATGGAAGATGTTAGCAGGGATGTAAACCCTAGAATGCTTTTATTTATTTCTGATCAGAATCGTATTTGAGGTCCGAACCAAGTTTTTGAATATTCTCGAAGATATAGCACGTTTCTGGGTCTTACAATTAAGAGAGCTGATCAAACCCTCTGATTCTTAGTAATAACAACAGGCAATATATTATGGAGAAAGGAAGGTCTTGACATGCCAGCAACAATATTGGAATTGCATTGAAACACCAGCCACTTTCTTGGCGCATTCCTGATTTTCCCTCTAGGACACATCTCATGTTCAATATTAGGTCAATGGCCATCACCATCACGATCCATGTCTTTTCTCATCAGAATTGGGTCCGGTAGATCTAAACTCAAAAGTCGAGAAGGTTCCATTAGGATTGACCATATTTATGACCTGTTTTTCAAATTCATGTCAACAGTCTTTAAGTAGGGAACGCTAAGTACCACTGTAACAGTAACTGTAAACTGTCCGGACACAGTTTGCAATGGGCTTTATAAGCAGCCACCAGTTTTTTTCTCATCCGTCCTTGGTTTGCTCTAGATTCAAATTGTTCAGACAAGTTTCTTCACAAATACACATTAGAACTTCCACAGCTTGGGTCCAAAAAAAAGCTGACTTGAGTAATCCTAATTCAAACCTGAGGCTAAAGTAGATGTGATGGCTTGTGAAGAGCATACAGTTCTGTCTAGGCAATACGACATTTGATATGGCAAATTGGCAGATCAAGAGGATCTAGAATTCATAAAACTTTGGAGATCATCTTTCCATTTGCACCCATTACATGGATAATGATCTGTTTTCTTGTTTCTCTACCATATTAGGCTTAGTTTTTATCAATAAACATTCCTCAAAGAACCCCTTGTTAGTAGATGAGAGCAGCACAGAATGATCTTTTGTGACGGCTTTGAAGCTATCCAAACCATGATTCTAGTAGTTTTTCTATCTTTACTTATCATAGCTGCTATCTAGGGGGGAAAAACTTTTCTTTGCTCTGTGATCGATTTTGAAACTGCGTCGTTAAATCTGTAAAAACGATACAAATTAAAAATTAAAAGCAACTACTACAAGCGAGTATAGTAGTGAGTCGGAGTCGAATCCACGAAGAGATTTTGATGAAATTCTAAATAAATTTTTTAAAAACTAATCCAATCTAAGTGAATATAACCTTCGAGGAGATTATGATTTTCAAGATTTTTGGGTTTAGAGTCAGTCTACATTTCATGGTTTAAATTTTTAGATTTGATCCACTCACCTAAGCATATCCTAACTTCTGTAATATTACATCAACAATTATAGAATATCTCGGTGATAATAAAAAAATAGAAATTAATGTTTAGAGAATGTCTCATAGGCATAAACTATCTTCTAATTACTACTAATCCCTAGAGTAATAACCTATCTTAGATCTAGTCCTAGGCATAGATTATCTCCAATCAACTAGCAATCACTAGAGATAAATTCCATTTCGGTATTAATAAATTAAAATATTAAAAACACATAAATCCAATCATCACAAAAATACTAGTTAAACACAGCCATATCATGCATATATCAATATAACCCAAGAATAAAAATTTAGTTGCTCATGATTTTTGCAATACTCATAAATAAGTCAGTATATTTCATTGCAAACATAATCTTGTGCAATACAAAATTGTGATTAAAACAGGAGAGAGAACAAAGGGGTGAGAATAACAAGATGCTTAAATACTTAGCCATGTGATTTCCGTTTTTCTTGTTCTTTGTTCTGGACCCGATTGTAGAGCTCTTCTTCTTCTCTCCGGCAGCAACCGCGAGCCTTCCTTCTCTTTGGTTGCAGTCGCGAGCTCTCGTCAGATCTGAACTGCTGCGAGCTCCTTTTCTTTTCCTGGTTCTGATCTCCAATTGCGAGCTTCCTCTTGTCCTCCGTGTGCCGCCTTTTCCTTTCTCTCCTCTTTTGCTCTACAGGTGGCACCCCCTTTTATAGATGCTCTCGTTGGAGATTTGATGGATTTTTCAAGTTTCACTTGGGGTTTTCTTCTTATCTTTTCAGTATTTCGAATCTCACAACTCTTTCTTATCTCATTGCTTGCTGTCACTTGAACTTATCTAAACCCGTTGGTTTGTGTTGAATTGGTTTTGATTTGGATTTTGGGATTTCGATTTGTTGCTGAAGTTACAGATGGGGGATTTTTAGTTTCAGTTTCAACTGAAATGTTGTTGGGTTGGATTTGAATTTCTGTTGGCTTTTGTTGTTAAGTGCCTACCACGTGCTTGTTGATTTGTCCCAAAGACTCTTGTCCTTTCTTTGAGCTCTGTTACTTGTCTGAAATTCATCCCTGGCCTTTCTAGGTTGTTCCTTGAGCTTGCTCTGCTTTCTTGGGTTTGAGTTGCTACTCTGTCCCTTGCCTCGGTGGGCTCTTGTTCTTGGCTACTGCCCTATGTGTGCGTAGCTGCCCCATTGAGTACGTGACTGCTCCATTGAGCTGATGATGATCCCCAGGCCATACAACAGATTTCTTTTGTTGAGCTATTGAAAGATGATTTGAAGCCAATCTCTCGTAAATCCTGCAAGTCATGAATTACAATATTACTGTCATTTTCGCACAATTTTAATTCATAAAAATCCTTTAATGCGAGTGCCAAATAATAGAAAATATGGACTTAGCAAATACCCCCAAACCTACTCTTTGCTTGTCCTCAAGTAAATATATATTATTTATTTTTGTAATATAAAAAAGCCACTTTCGTAGAAAACACGATTGCATTGAGCATATGCAACAAACCTTTAAACCTCCAGGTTAACCTACAGGACGAGTTATAGTCTCGTGAGGGTTTGCAGCGATGCTACCCACAAATATCAAATTAGTCATTGCAATTTATAAATTGGATCCAAGTTAAAGAACCACCTTGCATAACGTAGTATGTCATAAAATCACTTAAAGTTAACATGTATGCATTATAAGTCAAGTATTTTCTTAACTTTCAGCAATTTTCAAGTAAAAGCAAACAATCTGATAAATAGTCTTTTCAATCATCCCATACTCACTTTTCATACTTCGTATATTATACTCAAATTCAATCAAATAATTGCTTATCAAATTCATTGCTAAGTAAATTATGAATTGATTAAGAGGTTAAGAAAACTGTAACTCTTGAGTTTTATTACTTAAGAAATCACGCAATTTCCCATTTATGTAGCCTCAGTGTCAATTCACAATCTAATTAAACAACTCATCCAACTTTGCATGAAAAATTGAGATTTAAAGCATAACATACTAATATAATAGGTGACAGACGAAGATGGTTAAGTCAAATTAACTATTATCAGAAAAATTCACTCTTACCTCAAAACACTTTACTTATTAAGGTTACACTATATTCCATTGACTCCTAGATATTTTCTTGCGGCTTTTCTATAACATACATCATTAATATAGGGCAAACTCAAAACATGGAATTAATTTATCAATTTGGCATATTTTTTATTTTTGATTTTTGATTTTTTTATAAGGCATTTTCTCACCCCGCAAACCTAAATGAAACATTGTCCTCAATGTTTGAAATAAAATACATACGGAAAATGGAACAAATGTACCTTGATATGTCGAAAGGTGATAAAAATGTGAGGGGTCACCCCAAACTGAAAGTACACCTAGAGGGGGCGAATAGGTGTAAGGCTAATCTAATGACAAATAATGCGGAATTAAAAACTAATTGCAACACACTTAGTGTAACCAAAGAGTGTAGCCGAATTCCCGGTGAAGGGCTCTGGACTAACTCCTCTAAATTCCTCTAAATAAGAGTTGAGGTGCTATGTAAAGCTCTCTTGGTTTAACACAAGTATGGCACACAATCAAACCCAAGCATATATGATACGAACAATATGAATCAATGCAAGGTGAATAAGAGAGAGTTTAGAGATAGTGGATCAATCGTAAATACTGAGATATGTTTCGAGGTTCGAGCACCCAGCTCTACGTCCCCGCCTTCACACAAAAGGATTCTCGCTATAACGTCCACATAGGACTTCCCACACAGGTAACCTCCACTGAGAATTTGGGTAATACAAATCGGGAGTACACAACTCCTCTCTCCAACAATACAACCTCTACACAAGAGGCAAGGCACAACACAAATCACCTCTACACTTAGAAGGATGGGCACTTAGCCAAACAAGTATCAACCTCACATAAGAGGGATAAGACACAAAGTCACCACTCCAACAATCACCTCTTCACTAAGAGACAGTGTTTTAAATATCGTCCGATATTTTTGAAATGTCGGTCGATATTTCGTTTTCAAGCCCTCACCGCCACGACATTCCCACCTGCATTTGAAATGGCGTTTTGGAAAATGTCGGCTGACATTTCGAGAAAAATCCGATATGTCGGCGGACATTTTCCCGAAATGTCGGCCGACATTTTTAGGAAAAACCCAATATGCTGATTGATCTTGAAAGTTGGAGCAATTGAGAAATTTTAACAATTGATTAGTGAATATATGTAAAATATTTAAGTTAATTATACATATCCTAAATATATTTATGTAGTTTTGCATAAGTTGTGTATGTATTACCTTGATAAGAATTTTTAAATTACATTATTTAAGACATTTAGAATATATATTTGTTATCCGTCATGATGTCCAAAATTTACTAAATGGCCCCGAAATATCTCCGAAATTCAAAATCCGACATCCGATTACGACATCCGACATTTTCTTGATATCCGACATTTAAAACACTGCTAAGAGGGATATCAACACAATCACCTCTCATTAGAGGGATATTACAAAGAAATGAGGGTTTACAATACTTGGTGATCTCAAAGACCACAAACCAATTTCCCACAAAATAGATCCTAATAGATAAGATAGATAGCTCAAGCATGAGAAAATAAAGTGTTTGGAATAAAGAAAAACACTTGAAAAAAATCTCCAAATAGATATTGAAATTTAGATCAAAAAACAATTCCCAAAAGACTATTTTTTTAAATTTCTAACACTTTAAAAACAAATAAAAGTAAATCTTTTTAACCCAAAAACTATTGCTGAAAAAACACTTGAAAGATGTAAATTTTTCTTTCTTGAAATCTTGGAGAAATCAGCCAAAGAATAGGGTATTTATAACCTTCAAACGCATCTGCCCGTTGGCAGCAGGAAAGGACATTTTTGCCCTTCCGGTCGACTGCCCGGTCGACCGGCCCAACGATCATTTTTATGATCGTTATGCCACCGGTCGACCGCCCGGTCTACTGGGACTGGATACAGAGAGCAACAGCTCTCTGCCGGTCAACCGGCTAGTCGACTGGGGCCATTTTCAGAGAGCAGAGCTCTTTGGACGGTCGACCGCCCTGTCGACCGGCCCAGCAGCCCATGGCTGCGTGCACGTCTGTGCACGTCGGTCGAGCGGACCGGTCGACCGACTTCTGCCTCAGTCGACCGGTCTGGTCGACCGACAGACAGCCAAGTCAAACAGTTTTAGGGATTGAAAACTTGTCTTTTTACCTTTAATTAAATCCCATAAAATCACATAAATTTCACAAAAATCAGTTCTTATAAGATCTTTGAAATACAAATATGTGTGAGTAAAATTCAACACATATTCTAAACAATTTGAACCATTTTTGTGTTCTTGAAATTTTACCTTAAATCAAAAATCGTATTTTCCAAAAACTAGGATTTTGAAATGGAAAACCGTTTTCTCCAAAACTCATGCAAATATAAAAACATGATATTGAAACTACTTTTAATCATGTTGTATATGGATATAATCCAATATACATGAAAGATATTATATTTATGTTTTTGACATGAAAACCAAGATCGGTTAAACCGAAAAACTAAAACATGTAACTTTAAACTTGTGTGTGTATTGTGAACTTGAGCATATCAGCACTATCTAATCTTTACAATGATCTAAACACAATCTTAAATTAAACAAATCGAGGTCTTCTTGTAGAACTCATTCTCCAAGTAGATTCGATCCAAATACGATCCACCGAGCTTAACTCCAACCGAGTGCTAGATGCGATCTTGACGCTCGAGCTCTTGAATCAACATGTGAAAGGTCCAAAACACCTTTGTTGAAGCTAATCACCTATAATATCTTGATCAAATATCTGAAACTAAATATTGCAAGATTATTAGTAAACTATAACTACATGAGTTAATCATCATCAAAACTAGAGTGAAGGGCCTCTGGGCCAACAATCTTTCCCTTTTTGATGATGACAAAACTTATGGAGTTATATATGCGTGGATTAAAGTTAAGCTTCATAGAAGCTCCCCCTTAACTCATGCATAGTAATAAACAATAAAGATATGCAATGAATGCTCAACATAAATATGCATAAACAAGATATTTGATACCAATGAAATAAACATGCTCTTGATACCAATTTTAAAATAAAAATGTTCTTAAAAAATGCTGCTCTTGATACCAACAAAAGATGCTCTTGATACTAACAAAAGATGCTCTTGATACCAATGGTAAAAGATAACAAATTTAAATAAACATGCATATTAAACATGAAGTAAACATACATATATAAAAATTCAAAATATCTCTCCCCCTTTTTGTCAATTCATCAACAAAGGGATACAAACACTAAAGGCATAAATAATATTTTTCTTTTTTTGCATAAATCAAAACAATAAAGGTATATATACTATATACATTTATGAAGAGGAGAGACGTGAAGTTAACTCCCTCTGCGTACATGCATTTATATGAAAAGAGATGACTAAACCCTAACCACATAAAGCATAATATACAATGTATAAAAGGAGATGTGAAGCTCCCTCTACACACGTGTAAGACATAAAGAAGAGTGGTCAAGCAATATGAGATACACTCAATATGAATATATATAGAGAAGATGTTAAGCTTCCCTTACATATAAGCAATAAATATCAAAACATTTTGATACCAAATTATGATACCAATAGAACTAAAACATTGTGTGTTTTTGATACTAATAGAAACATATATATATATTTGTAAATCTTGATACCAAGTGTAAAAATTAGTACCAATTGAAAATATTTTATACTTTTGATATCAATTGAAAAACATAAACCAATCTTTTTGGTTAAACACTAAAATCATTTTGCAATAGCGATACCAAATAGAGAATAATATCAATTTAATATTCGTGATACCAATATTGAAAATGAAACATATACCAATTGAAAATAATTTTCATTAGGAGCGAAGGAAACTAATTGAAAAGAAAGATATCAAAATTGACAAATATCATTTTTCAACATAAAGAGTGGGAGTAAGATACCAATTTTCAATAAAACTGATTGAAAGGTAAAAACATGAATTTTTTCTCCCCCTTTATGAAATACTAATGAAAACGATGCATAAGCTTATATAAGATACCAATCGAAAAATAATTGTCATTAAGGACTAAATCAAGCTTAGCATAACAAAATTTGTGCTCTAAGATATGAAGATATGGTAAGCACAATCAAAACACACATATATGTATGAAAAATTAAATACTAATCGAAATTGATACTATTTGAAGTTGAAACATACATATATAGAAACAAATATGAGTATACAAAATAAATATCAATTGTGATACCGATTGAAAACACAGTGAGGATCAAGTGTATAACTCATAAAGACCACCCTATTCATGCACATGTTAAAATGATTTTCAATTTGATCATACAAGGCATGATCGCCCATCCAACCACCCTTCGATAGAAGGGTTTTCAAAAATAAGTTTGAAAATAATTTTAGCATAATTGAAACTCTTCCAAAATGAAGAAATGCGCACTAGTTTTATGATAAATTTGAAAACTAGTACGAAATCCTTCAAATAAGGAATAAAACATGAATATATTCATGAAAATATGAAAATTACACAATCATCAACACTCAAAGTCTATATAGCACATAGAAAGCTCATGAAAACAAAAATCATGAATAAATATCAAATAATGTGAGTGTACAAAGTCATGTAGTCAACAAAATAATGGAATGAGGCATTTAAGCTCAATATGAAATTTCTTTATCAAAATCATTAAAACTAAATCAACTTCAAGGTATATGTATGTTTAGTCTAAACTAGAAGTATACATACATATCCAAACACAAATGAGTCCACAAAGAATTTTGCATAAAAACAAATGACTCAAAGTTATACATGTATATCTTAAAGTTTTGGCAAAATTGACATATATATGAAGTTAAAATATATTGTCATAAAACATGTCCAAAAATAGGGAATACAAGTTGAAATGCACTAATCATCAAAACTAGGCTATACTAGTACATCTAATGGGTACAAATGAGCAATTAAGTACAAACATATAATAATCTATTTGTGGCTCAATAGTTGTACAAGTATATACACAAGTTTTAATGAAAGTTACATCTAAACATGTAATCAAATCATGAAGTATAAAAAACAAAACATAAATTAATATGATCATTATATGAATGCACATATTTAGAGTTATGATTTACACGACAGCTAAACTAAAGTGAGAACACAAAATATGGATCCATATGAATATGGGTGTATCTTAATTACCATACATGTATGTCACAAGTCTAATTATCATGATATTTAATATAGTAATCAAAACATGCTAAAAATCAATAACATAAAAGCATGCAAACTAAATGGGAGTTAGAGATCGTTTCCAAAGCCATGAGGGCACATCTCTATATCTCCAAACCATGGTGGTCCTCTCACCAAACTCCCCTTGAAAGTGATGCATCCAAAAGTGTCACGGTTTAGCTTGGAACGCATTCACCTCAAGGCACCAACGCATCTCACATCATGTGAGAGCCTACACCTACATCAAATAGAATAGGAGTGGATTTTGGTACCCATACTCTTTTGGGTCCATGAGGGTTAGCTCCTTTCCTAACACAAACAAATCTATTTGCAAAATTTGAATCATTAATTCTATCAAAGTAAAATTTTGCAAGGTGGTACTTACGTCCACAATGTGTACAAGTATACGCATGAGCATACATGGTGTCATGAGTTTGAGCATGAGAAGCATGTGTATGCCGTGGTTTGTGTACATGCATACGTGAAACTTATTTCTTTCGAAACATGGATTCCAACCGTATGTGGTTCATGGCACATTTGCTCAAAGTGGAGCCCAAACAATCAACACTCTTCTTTAAAATATTTATATCATTTGCAATAATAGAAGAAGAGGTGGAGCATGCTATGGTTCCACTAGATGGTGAAGCTACACTAGCATGACAAACATGAGTATCTAAATTATTTTCAAAGTTTTATTTTCCTTTGAAACCAAATCCAATTCTTTTGAAATAGAAATAATTTTGTTTTTCAAAGAATCATTTTCTTTTAAAACAAAATCAAGTTTTGAAGACAAAATCTCATTATTCTTCAAAACATCATTGCAATCATTTTTGTTTTCTAAAATTTTATTTTCATTTAGGGCAAGTTCAAGTTGGGATTTCAAAGAGTCATTTTCATTTGAAATCTCATCCCTCTCTTGCAAAATAACATCAAGTTTAGAAGACAAATTTTTATTTTCTTCTTTTAGTGCAAAATTTTTCTTTTTCAAGAGATTATGTCTTTCTAACAATTTTTCACAACCTATAACTAGTTCATTATTTACAGCATGTGCATCCATACACTCATTACAAGAAGAAGCAGAACTATCATCTAGTTAAGTATCCGAATATACCTCAAGGGAGTCATTCCCTTAGACCATGAAGCAATGTTGGTCGGACTCTTCTCCACTAGATTTCTCCTCCTCATTGATTGACATTTGTAGCTTGGGAGATGTCAATATGTTTCACACTGCAAAGGCAGAGTTATAATGAGAAACCATATTTAAATATTCTTTACTAAGTGATTTTCTAAGTGCCTTTAGGGTTTGTACATTAGCCTTTTTATGCTTGCTGTTATCAAGATAAGATTTCTTGGTAGCGATAAGGTGAACATGCATTCCTAGGGTCTTGAGATACATACTCATCTTAAACTTTCACATATCGATATTGGAAACATCAAACATGGGAGGGACAAGGCAATCTATGTTGGAATATCAAATAAAAATGTCTTTTTTGGAAGATGATGAGTCATCATCTTTAATTAGAAAGATTGAAGAGTCATCATTATCAATTTAGTCATCATCAATTAGGAGTCATCATCAAGTGAGTCATCATCAATTTGGAGGTTGCTATTCTTGAATTTGGAGGTTGCTATTCTTGTAAGTTTTGAAGCCTATAAAAGGCCATGTACCTCTTTGTTTTTTGTATCAAGCAATAAAGCAAGCAAGCAAGAAAAAAAAAGAGTTGCTCAAATGGGTGTACAAGATCAAACACACAGCAGATGGTGAGGTTGATCGGTACAAGGCGAGGCTTGTGGCGAAAGGCTACAAACAAAAATACGGCATCGACTATGAAGAAGTCTTTGCACCAGTTGCTCGATTAGATACGGTGAGATTATTAATTTCACTTGCAGCTCATCACAGGTGGAAGTTATATCATCTAGATGTCAAGTCAGCATTTCTCAATGGTATTCTTGAAGAAGAGGTGTATGTACAACAACCAGAAGGTTTTCTGGTAAAAGGGCAAGAAGACAAAGTATATCACCTAAAGAAAGCCTTGTACGGCTTAAAGCAGGCACCACGGGCATGGAATGCCCGAATTGATGGTTATCTTCATCAAAACGGCTTCACCAAATGTCCTTATGAGCATGCCATCTACATGAGGAGGAACCATCAAGGTGAATTTCTAATAATTTGTCTTTATGTTGATGACTTGTTATACACAGGAAGTTGCGATGAGATGCTTGCTGAATTCAAGGAGGCGATGTTCAATGAATTTGAGATGACAGACAATGGATTGATGTCCTACTTTCTTGGTATCGAAGTGAAGCAACAACAAGATGGGATATTTATATCTCAAAAGAAGTACATGAAGGAGATCTTGGAGAAATTCAAGATGAGTAACTGCAACCCAGTAAACACCCCAATAGCCACAGGAATGAAGCTATCAAGAGAAGGAATTGGGGATTTTGTAGACTCGACTCTTTTCAAAAGTCTCGTCGGTAGCCTGAGGTACTTAACGATCACAAGGCCTGATATTGTTTACGGAGTCGGACTTGTGAGTCGCTATATGGAGACACCGAAGGAGTCTCATTGGCTAGCTGCAAAGAGAATTCTAAGGTATATCAAAGGCACACTCAACCTTGGTCTATTTTATACTTATGGTGAAAATGCAGAGTTAGTAGGCTATTCAGATAGCGACTGGGGAGGTGACCAAGATGAGAGGAAAAGCACCACTGACTATGTCTTTTATCTTGGGTCAACTGCATTTTCATGGACCTCAAAGAAGCAAGGAGTTGTGGCCTTATCTTCATGCGAAGCAGAGTATGTTGCAGCTTCATCTACTGTATGTGAAGCTATTTGGTTGTATTTGGTTGCGGAACATTTTAAAGGAATTGGATCATCCACAAGAAGAAGCGACTGTAATATTTGTGGACAACAAATCAGCCATCCAACTTGCAAAGAACCCAGTACATCATAGGAGGAGCAAACATATAGATACACGGTTTCATTCTCTCAAAGGCCATGTAAACCAGAAAGCTGTGAAGCTGGAGTATTGTCATACCATGGAGCAAATAGCAGATATTTTCACCAAGCCATTGCCTATTGAACCTTTCAGAAGGCTAAAAGAAATGCTCGGTATGAAAAACATTTTGATTTGAGGGGGTGTGTTGGAATATCAAATAAAAATGTCTTTTTTGGAAGATGATGAGTCATCATCTTTAATTAGAAAGATTGAAGAGTCATCATTATCAATTTAGTCATCATCAATTAGGAGTCATCATCAAGTGAGTCATCATCAATTTGGAGGTTGCTATTCTTGTAAGTTTTGAAGCCTATAAAAGGCCATGTACCTCTTAGTTTTTTGTATCAAGCAATAAAGTAAGCAAGCAAGAAAAAAAGAGTTGCTCTCCTCCTAAAATTTTAGATTATAGTATATTAGTCCGTAAACTAGTATACAACAATCTATGAGTGTGTGTAAACAAGTATGTGTACAAATACAAATACTAGATTAGCTAACCAAGATCTCACTCCTAGGTGGTTAAATCTAATATCGGAGTGTAGGCTCTGATACCAATTGAAAGTACACCTAGAGGGGGTGAATAGGTGTAAGGCTAATCTAATGACAAATAATGCGAAATTAAAAATTAATTGCAACACACTTAGTGTAACTAAAGAGTAGCCGAATTCCCAGTGAAGGGCTCTGGACTAACTTCTCTAAATTCCTCTAAATAAGAGTTGTGGTGCTATGTAAAGCTCTTTTAGTTTAACACAAGTATGGCACACAATCAAACCCAAGCATATATGATATGAACAATATGAATCAATGCAAGGTAAATAAGAGAGAGTTTAGAGATAGTGGATCAATAGCAAACACCGAGATATGTTTCAAGGTTCGAGCACCCGGCTCTATGTCCCCGCCTTCACACAGAAGGATTTCCACTATAGCGTCCACACAGGACTTCCCACACAGAGAACCTCCACTGAGAATTTGGGTAATACAAACCGGGAGTACACAACTCCTCTCTCCAACAATACAATCTCTACACAAGAGGTAAGGCACAACGCAAATCACCTCTACACTTAGAGGGATGGGCACTTAGCTAAACAAGTATCAACCTCACACAAGAGGTATAAGACACAACCACCACTCCAACAATCACCTCTTCACTAAGAGGGTAATCAACACAATCACCTCTCACTAGAGGGATATCACAAAGAAAGGAGGGTTTACAATACTTGGTAATCTCAAGGACCACAAACCGATTTTCTCACAAAATAGATCCTAATAGATAGGATAGATAGATAGCTCAAGTGTGAGAAAATAAAGTGTTTGGAACAAAGAAAAACACTTGGGAAAATCTCCAAATAGATATTGAAATTTAGATCAAAAACTAATTCCCAAAAGACTCTATTTTCTTTGAATTTCTAACACTTTAAAAATAAATAAAAGTAAATCTTTTAACCCAAAAACTATTGCTGAAAAAACACTTGAAAAATGTAAATTTTTCTTTCTTGAAATCTTGGAGAAATCAGCCAAAGAATGGGGAATTTATAACCCTCAAATAGATCTGCCCGTTGGCAGTAGGAAAGGGCATTTTTGCCCTTCCGGTCGATCGCCCGATCGACCGGCCCAACGGTCATTTTTATGATCGTTGTGCCACCAGTCGACCGGGACTGGATACAGAGAGCAGCAGCTCTCTGCCGGTCGACCGGCCGGTCTACCAGGGCTATTTCCAGAGAGCAGAGCTCTCTGGACGGTCGACCGTCCGGTCGACCGGCCCACCAGCCCATGGCTACGTGCACGTCTGTGCACGTCGGTCAACCGGATCGGTCGACCGGCAGACAGCGAAGTCAAACAGTTTTAGGAATTGAAAACTTGTCTTTTTACCTTTGATTAAATCCCATAAAATCACATAAATTCCATAAAAATCAGTTCTTATAAGATCTTTGGAATACAAATATGTGTGAGTAAAATTCAACACATATTCTAAACAATTTGAATAATTTTGTGTTCTTGAAAATTTGCCTTAAACCAAAAACCATATTTTCCAAAACTAGGATTTTGAAATGGAAAACCGTTTTCTCCAAAACTCATGCAAATACAAAGACATGATATTGAAACAACTTTTATGCATGTTGTATATGGATAGAATCCAATATACATGAAAGATATTATATCTATGTTTTTGACATGAAAACCAAAGGTCAGTTAAACCAAAAACCAAAACATGAAACTTTAAACTTGTCTGTATTGTGAACTTGAGCTTATCAACACTATCTAATCTTTACAATGATCTAAACACAATCTTAAACTAAACAAACTGAGGTTTTCTTGTAGAACTCTTTCTCCAAGTAGACTCGATCCAAACACGATCCACCGAGCTTGACTCGAACCGAGTACTAGATGCGATCTTGACACTCGAGCTCTTGAATCAACATGTGAAAGCTCCAAAATACCTTTGTTGAAGTTAATCACCTACTAATATCTTGATCAAATATCTAAAACTAAATATCGTAAGATTATTAGTAAACTATAACTACATGAGTTAATCATCATCAACACTAGAGTGAAGGGCCTCTGGGCTAACACAAACCTGGATAAAGCATACCTGTGGACTCGCAATGACATGCATGTTAGCCCAAAACTTCATGAGATTTAACATTGGGTTGCTTCCTAATAAGTGCTAAGTTTACTGTCTTCAGCTAAACACAGTCCTGTTCAGTGTAAATTCATGATTTCAATCATCTGTCTATCAACAATATTTTTCACAAAATATTTCAATCGTTCACCATTTACTTTAAAAATGTTCCCATTAGTTGGATTTTTTATTTCTACAGCTCCATGAGGAAACGCTTAGGTGGCTATGAATGGTCCATCCTACCTAGAACGAAGTTTACCTAGAAACAATCATAACGTTGCAATGAATAACCACACTTTCTGGTTGGGCTCAAAGGTTTTTCGACTAATGTGTTTATCATGAAATGCTTTAGTCTCGGCCTTATAGATGCATGCATTCTCATAAGCCTCATCACAGAGTTCTTCCGATTTGTTGAGTTGGAACTTACGGGCGGAACCGGCTTATGTCATGTCGAAATTGAATTTCTTAATGGCCCAATAGGCATGATGTTCAAGCTCAACTCGAAGATGACAAGTCTTCCCAAATACTAACTTATAAGGGGACATTCTAATGGGAGTTTTGAATGCCGTCCTATAAGCCCACAAGGCATCATCTAGTCGATTTGACCAGTCCTTGCGATTGGGCCTAACGGTCTTTTGAAGAATATTTTTTATTTCCCTATTGGACACTTCTACTTGGCCACTGGATTGTGGGTGGTAGGGTGTTGCCACCTTGTGTGTGATTCCGTATTTGTTTAGAAGGGCATCAAATTTTCAATTCCTAAATTGAAAGCCACCGTCACTAATAATAGCACGGGGAAATCCAAATCAGCTAAAGATGCTTTGGATAAACTTGATCATAACTTTATGGTCATTAGTGCGAGTGGCCGCTGTTTCGATCCATTTTGAAACGTAGTCAACTACCATTATAATGTATTCGAATCCAAATGAAGGCGGAAAAGGACCCATGAAGTCAATCCCCCACACATCAAAAAAATTTAACTACAAGGATAGCGGAAAGAGGCATCATGTCTCTTCGAGATATGTTTCCTACAGTTTGACAACATTTACAGGATTGACAAGTGTGCATCTTTGAAAAGTGAAGGCCAGTAGAAACCGCATTGCATCATTTTTGCTGTAGTTTTCTTCCTAGAAAAATGTCTGTCACAAGCAAGAGTGTGACAGAAAGTAAGCCTCCTATGGGATTCGTTTTCGGGGACACATCGCTTGATCACCTGATTAGGGCACACTTTGAACAGTTTCAGGTCTTCCTAAAAGAAATATTTTAATTGGGCAAAGAATCTATCTCTCTTGTTTGGACCATCCCGTGGGAATCTGTCCAATCGATAGGTAGTTGATAATATTGACAAACCAAGAAGTAGATACTTGAGACACAGAAAGTAAGTCATCCGAGAATGACTCCTTGATGGGTTCGACTGTTTCTAGAGCATCACTCAAAATTCTAGACAAATGGTCAGCAATAACATTGTAAGATCCTTTCCTGTCCCTAATTTCAATGAGAAATTCTTGCAGTAACAGGATTCACCTAATTAATCATGGTTTGGCCTCTTTCTTTGAGAGCAAGTGTCTCAAAGCAGCATGATTAGAATATATCACAACTTTAAAACCCAAAGATATTGCCTACATTTCTCTAACGCAAACACTACTGCTAATAATTCCTTCTCTGTTGTGGTGTAATTCAGTTGAACTTCGGGAGAGAGTACGACTAGCATGGTAGATCACAACAGATTTCTTATTTACTCTTTGGCCTAAGGCTGCCCGAAGTGCAAAGTCTGAGGCATTACACATCATTTCAAAGGGAAGAGATCAATCTGGTGGTTGAATGATTAGAGCTTTGGTCAAGACATCCCTAAGAGTTTGAAAAGCTTCAAGACAAGATTCATCAAAGATAAATGGTGTGTCCTTAGTAAGGAGGTTGCACAAGGGACGAGAAATTTTAGAAAAGTTCTTGATGAATCGACGATAAAATCCTGCACGACCTAAAAAGGATCGAATTTGACGGACAGAAGTTGGAGGTGAAAGTTTAGAGATCAATTCAATCTTGGCTTTATCTACATCCATCCCTCTATCGAAAACATGACCTAACACGATTTTCTCACAAACCATGAAATAATTCTTCTCCCAATTGAAAACTAGGCTTGTCTCCATGCAACGTTTCAACACTTTCTCTAATTTGTGGAGACAATCCTCAAAGGATGAACCAAACATGGAAAAATCATTCATGAAGACTTCAAGAAAATCACTTACCATGTCAGAAAAGATAAACATCATACACCGCTGAAATGTACCGGGTGCATTACAAAGGTGAAATGGCATTCTTCGAAAGGTGAAGGTACTGAGGGACATGTAAATGTGGTCTTCTCTTGATTTTTCGGGTGGACAGACACTTGGTTGTATCCGGAATAACCATCTAGAAAATAATAAAAGCTTTGGCCCGCTATTTTTTTCTAAGATTTGATCAATGAAGGGAAGTGGGAAGTGGTCCTTACGAGTCACTGCATTCAGTTTTCTATAATCAATACAAACTCGCCATCTCGGCGGGGTAATCCACGGGGTACGAGTTGGGATCAACTTACCCTGATCATTTTGCATGACAGTGAGTCCAGATTTCTTGGAATAATTTGTGTTGGACTCACCCATCGGAAATTGGATATATTATACCTGCATCTAACCATTTGACTGTCTCTTTCTTCACAACCTTTCTCGTGTTGGGCTTTAATCTTCTTTGTGCCTCCTAGATGGCTTGGTGTTCTCCTGACAGTAGATGCGGTGCATGCAAACTGAGGGACTAATTCCTTTTAAGTCGGCCACCGACCATCCTGTGGCATTCTTATGTTGTTTGAGTAAATCCACTAACTGATTTTCTTGATTTGAATTCAAGCTAGTGATGATGATGACTGGAAGGGTATTATTAGGTCCAAGGTACACATATTTCAGTGTATTCGGAAGTGGTTTCAGCTTAAATTGTGGTAGTGATTGGATGAATGACAGAAGTGATTTCTTAGCCAAATCAAGTAGTGGTTCATATCTAATAGTTCAAGGTGGAAGAATGGATGATTTGGATGAAACTAACAAAGTGTTCACTTCACGCATGTAATTATCACAATCAAACTCATTGATATCAAAATAGATAAGACTTGACCGGAGAGGGTCTTTCGCAAGAATAAGAGGTGAGCTTTTTTTATACATTTTCTTTTATCAAGTCAATATCAAAGCAATCTTCGTCTCAGTAAGGTCCTTGGGTTGCATTGAAGATATTCAGCTTAATTTTCTTGTTTTCAAAAATATGTCCATCACACCGGTTCTACAATTGATGCATGCGCTGGTTGTTGCTAAGAATGGGCGGCCTAGAATGATGGAAATTTGAGCAAGATTGCTTGTTGACTCCACATCAAGAACAATGAAGTCGACTAAGAAATAAAATCATCCACCTTAACAAGGAAATCCTCAATCAACCCACGTGGCATTTTCACGGATTTATCAGTAAATTGTAAAGTGACCGGTTGGTTTGAGTTCCGCTAAAGAGAAACGGTCATACACAGAACTGGGCAGCACATTCACACTTGCCTCTAGATCTAACAAGGCTCTTTTAATGGTGAGATCTCCTATGACACAAGAAATGATGGGGCACCCAGGTCCTTGAGTTTAGGAGAAAGTTTGTTCATCAATACTGACTCACCTATTGAGTGAGTAGGAACTTATTGGGAACTTGGGTTCGCAACCTATGCTTTTATGTACAAAGATCTTTCAGAAATTTAGCGTAGGATGGAACCTGTTTGATGGCATCTAGAAGGGATAAATTGATTTGGACTTGTTTAAACAACTCCATCATCTCATCCATACGGACAGTTTTCGTGGTGAACGGAGATGGAGTGTTGGCTTCTACAACAGTTGAAAAAGGGGCTTTGGGATGTATGATGTTGGCAATTTATCCTTGTGTTTCTCCTTGTCTTTTTCCTTATTATGGTTAGGGTTTTCTTCTTTATTGTTCCTCCTTTCATAAACAATGGTAGGATTCGGGCTAACATCAATACTTACTTGTTCATCTTGAAGAGTTGTCACGGTCTTAGCCTGCTCATGCAACTGATTGGAGGACTGAGTATTGGCAGGCCCAGGTTGCCCCCATAGTTTTCTATAGCTTGGCTTGGCAATGTTTTATGTTCTCTTCTAGTTATTGCTTCAGCCAATTGACCCATTTTGGTTTCTAGTTTGGCAATGGACCGTGTATGCGAATGGAGCAACTACGTATTCGTTTCTAAACCCTTAAGGGCTTGCAACACGTTATCTTCAAAAGAAGGGTTCGATTGAGGAGGGGCTGGTGTTTGTACCCTAGGGAAGGTGTTGGATTGAGAATATGGAGTCCTAAGCATTTGAGAAAAGTTCTGACATATTTGAGATTGAGGTCTCCAAGAGAAATTTGGATGATTCCTCCAGTCAGGATTTTAAGTATTGAAAAAAGGATCCGTTAACTGGGCTAGAGAAACTTTGGGCTGCTTGAACTTGTTCTTGAACAAATTTTAGGTATTGTGCAGCCATGGGACATTCATTAACAACATGAATTGGACTGGAACAAAGAGTGCACACTTTCTGCTGTGTGGGAGGTGTGAAGGTTGGGACTTGACCTCGTTCTACGGAAAGAATTTGGTCCAATTTTTGGGTCAACAGGTCCACTTTATTGTGAATGTCTACTGAGTATCCTGACTCGTAAACACCACTTTTCTTTTGGATGATCATGGGGGCGGACCTGTCAGATTGAGAAACGGAAGCATGATACATGGAATTATCACTCAACATATCAAAGAGTTCCCATACTTCATCCTTGTTATGAATGTGCCATCGCACGATGCGTCTACCATTTGGCGGTGTGGTTCGGATAAACTATCATAAAACATTGCACCAATTGACATGGTGGGAGCACTTTCTCAAGAGATCCTCAAGTCTCTCCCAGGTCTTATGAAATCTCACTAGGATTTTGAGAAAAACTGGTGATAGCTCTATGCATCTGGTTAGTTCGACCTATTGGGTAGTGTTTCTTGAGGAATTCCTTTTACATTTGATCCCAAGTTTGAATGGTCACATTTAGGGTCTCAAGTCAATGTTTAGTTTTGTTCTTTAGAGAAAAAGAAAAAAATGTGGCCTAAGTGCGTAATCAGAAATCTTTGGATCTTCACGGTGGAACACACTTCTAGAAATTCATCCAAATGTTTCTAGGGATCCTCATTATTCAGTCCATAGAATGATGGAAGAAGTTGGATTACATAGATTTGATCTCATAGATTTGTTTGATTTTGAAATGGTGTCGTTAAATTTGTAAAAATGATACAAATTGAATTAAACAACTACTGCAAACTAGTATAGTAGTGAGTCCAAGTCGAATTCACGGAGAGATTTTCATAAAATTCTAAATAAAGATTTTTAAAACTAATCCAATCTAAGTGAATATTCAATCTTTGAGGAGATTACGATTTTCAAGATTCTTGACTTTAGAGTCAATCTACATTTCATGGCTTGGATTTTTGGATTTGATTCACTCACCGAGGCATATCTGAACTTCTGTAATATTACATCAACAGTTATAAAATATCTCGGTGATAATAAAAAAATAGAAATTAATGTTTAAAGAATGTCTCTTAGGCATAAACTATCTTCTAATTACTACTAATACCTAGAGTCGTAACCTATCTCGGATCTTGTTCTAGGCATAAATTATCTCCAATCAACTAGCAATCACTAGAGATAAAGTCTATCTCGGTATTAATAAATTAAAATATTAAAAACATATAAATCCAATCTTCACAAAATACTAGTTAAACACAGTCATGTCACGCAGATATCATCATAACCCAAGAATAAAAATTTGGTTACTCATGATTTTTGCAATACTTATAAATAGATCAGTATATTTCATTGCAAACATAATCTTGTCCAATACAAAAATTGTGATTAAAACAGGAGAGAGAATAAATGGGTGAAAATAACAAGATGCTTAAATACTTAGCCCATATGATTTCACTTTTTCTTTGTTCTGGACCTGATCGCAGAGCTTTTCTTCTTCTTCTCTCTGGCAGCAACTAAGAGCACTCCTTTTTCTCTCTGGTTGCGGCCACGAGCTCTTCTCTCCTCAGATGTGAACTGCTACGAGCTCTCCTTCTTCTCCTTCTTCTGATCTCCAATTGTGAAGCTCGTCCTCTATGATTCACCTTTTTCTTTCTCTCTTCTCCTTTTTTGCTCTACAGGCAACACCCTTTTTTTATAGATGCTTCGTTGGAGATTTGATGGATTTTTCAAGTTTCGGTTGGGGTTTCCTTCTTATCTCATCAGTATTTCGAATCTCACAAACTCTTTCTTATCTTCTTGCTTGCTGTCACTTGAACTTATCCAAACCCGTTGGTTTGTGTTGAATTGGTTTTGATTTTGATTTTGGGATTTTGATTTGTTGCTGATGCTGCGGATTGGGATTTTGAATTTCAGTTTTAACAAAAATCTTGTTCGGTTGGGATTTGAACTTCTGTTGGCTTTTGTTGTTAAGTGCCTGCCACTTGTTTGTTGATTTGTCCCAAAGATTCTTATACCTTCTCTGAGCTCTGTAACTTGTCTGAAATTCGTCCCTGGTCTTTCTCGGTTGGCCCTTAAGCTTGCTCTGCTTTTCTGTGTTTGAGTTGCTACTCTGTCCCTTGCTTCGGTGGTCCCTTGTGCTTGGCTGCTGCCCCATGTATGCGTGGCTGCGCCATGAGTGCGAGGCTGCCCCATTGAGCTGATGCTATAACAGACTTTTTTTGCTGAGCTATTGAAGAGGATTTGAAACCAATTTCTCATGAATCCTGCAAGTCATGAATTGCAATATTACTACCATTTTCGCACAATTTTAATTCATAAAAATCCTTTAATGCGAGTGGCAAATAATAGAAAATATGGACTTATCACTCTCATTGTTAATTTTCTCAATACTTTCCTTGGTATTTGCACGAGTTATCTCCTCATCTGTTGAGAGGAAGTAAGTTTCCTTTTAGTTGATTTAATTTTTAAACAAATAGTTCTTTTTTATGTCTGTTCTGTTGTTATCTATTTCAATGTTTCCTAAATACTTTGTTATTAATTCACAACAGGTCGGAAATTGCAAAATTTGGTGGGGAACATTGACTTTGTAGATGTTTCATTTCGTTATCCTTCAAGAATGATGGTATGCTTATGTGTCTTTGCTGTCTCCTTCATTTCATATAAGTTCTTCTCAGTGCATTATGTTCATATATCTTTATGTCATGTCTTATTTCTTCAATTTCCCCCCTATTGTTTCATTCTAAAATGAGACCTCATGCAAGAATGAGATAGCACTGTAAATTGGTTTGATGAAGCATAGACAATATAAAATGCATCAGGGGATATAAAGCGGTGCGGTGGGGGTGGCTATGGGTTTAACTTTATGTTGCTGACTTTTCATGTCTTCAGATACAAAAATGCGTCACTAAGGCAGTGGCAATTTTGAAATGAAGAAGTCCAAAAGATAATTGAGAAGAGAGTACCTTATAAGGAGTTATAAAAGTGCAAAAACAAAGTAAATTTAGAGAATATAGGTTAGTAAGGAAGGAAGCTAAAAAAACGGTTAAGGAGACTAAATCAAAAGCTATGAGAATTTATATAAGAGCTAAAAAGAAAATCACGAGAGAAGGATATATATAAGCTTGCTAAGATGAGTGGAAAAAGAGTAGTGATCCAGGTTATTATAGTATGTAACAAATAAGGGTATTCTTGTAATTTGTTATTGTTCTTTATTTATAAAAAAAATGAGACTGCCTCAATCTAGGGTAAGCCGTCTATTTCCAAACCCGAATATGATATCAGAGTAGTGCCTTTAGGTATCAGAAGATCCCTCCTCCATCAGCACCACCTGCGCCTCCAATCATCATCCATCACTTCCAACATCATCGACATCTTCTTGTTGATATTCTTTTTTCTTCATATCTAATTTGATATGAATTTAGACCCGCAAAAATAGAAAATGTTATTGTTCACGTGAACAATACCGCAGTGGTACTGTTCATAATGAACAATAATATGTCATTCTGGAATTATGTTAATATGATGATTGAAATTTGTTTTGGTAAAAGAAATTATTCAATTAAAGGATTTTGGTGATTTAAGAGTCAATTTCAAGGTTTTTTTTTTTGGTGTTTCAAAAGCGTTGATGAGTTCTGTTTGATCTACATCTATTTAGATTTGGCAGTTTACAGAGTTTGAATATCTCTAAGATCTCCACTTTTACTGTGTTTGAGATTTTTAAAACCTTACTTTAATGAGTTTGAGGATCTCTCAAAACGTTACTTTTAGACAGTTTGAAGATCTTTGAAAATCTCATCTTCTATTGAGTTTGAGGATCTTTCAAAACCTTCACTTTTACTGACTTGAGCATCCCTCAAAATCGTCTACTGAGAGTTTAGGGATCTGTCAAAACTTTCTTTTTGAGGATCTTTGAAATCCCAACCCTATTCAAGGAGGCTAATATTTGACTTTTTGTGTAGTTTTCGTGCAAATTTTTGGCTTGACTTAGTTTGGCTTGCTCTGGTTTACATCTTTGGCATCAAGATCAATAATTCAACAGCTTGATATCAGTTTTAGAATTCAGTATTTATTTTCAACAACTTCTATAATTATTAGTTTCTCAGTTTTTTTGTTTAAAATTTTTTTGTTTATTTCTAGTCTTTGTAATATGCTGGTCATGATTGATTTATATTTTTCAGATTGAGGGAGAGTATTAGAGTGTGTACAAGACATAGCTTAAAGAAGTAGCAATACTAATGAACTATTGGAGGAAAAACTAAGCCTCCTTACACCAAAAATCACCAATAAATTCTTTTTTTTGCTTTAGTGATGGATGAACTTAGCAGGAGTATTATGAAGTCTCATTATGCATTTTGTTTGTTGTTCGTATAGTTTTAGTTGATGAAGAGAGAGAGAGAGAGAGAGGAGAGAGAGAGAGAGACAAGTTCTAAATCAAAAAGATAGAAAATTTGGAATCTAAGAGATTTAAAATTGAATGAAAATAAAATATATGGAATGTAACTTTAGCAAAGTAGTGAGGACAAATGAACATATATTACGAATTGATGGCCAAGAAACATCTTAAGGTACTCATTTTTGTTATTTGGGATCAATTATTCATCAAGATGGTGAGGAAGATGTGATTCATAGAAGCAAAGCGAGTTAAAATGGAGAAGTGTTTTCGGTATTTTATGTGACCGCAAGCTACCTATGAAATTGAAGAGAGAATTTTATAGAATGGTATAAGATGTGTTATACTTTATGTTTCAAAATATTGCACAATTAAGAAAAATCATGTTCAAAAAATGTGTGTAGCAAAAATAATAAAAGTTGAGATGGATGTCTGATAATATACTAAGAGATAGGATAAGAAATGAGGGCATATGTAGAAAGAGGTTACTCCTATGGAGGATAAAATGAGGCAAAATCAGTTGAGATAGTTTGAGCATGTGCAAAAGACGCCAATAAGCGCGACAATTAGGAAACATGATAGGATTATAGTTAATGGGGAAATGAGGATTAGAGGGAGGACTAAGCTAACTTGGATGGAGGCTATTAAGTATGTGTGTTAGTTCTTCATATTTCTAAGGAGATGTCCATTAATAGAGTTGAATGGAAGCAAATGATTCATGTAACTGATCTAAAAAAAAATTGGATAAAGGTTGTGTTGTTGTAGGATAGTGTCACCATAATGATTATCTCCATAAAAGTTTTGTTATATTAAACATGGTCATTTATGAAGGACAAATAGAAGTAAAAAAGATTCATGTAATTGAGAAAAACTTTACGAACAACTCATATGATTATTAAGACTTGAAAAAAGAGTAGATTCCATCCCCGGCCAAATGTCAAAAATAGTACTTGCATATAATCATAAAGCCAGTTGGTGGCAGGGAGGGTGATGAGACATCCGACAGCACATGGGGCGCCACAGATTGATTTGTTTGAGTTGATTGAAGTCTGTATTCTATTTTCTTTTTATTGTTGAGTGTAGTTGTTCTTTGTTTATTTTCTCTTTTATTAATTAGTTTCTTTTTCGTCCCATATCGATTGTGAAGGAAGAGCTGTGAGTCTTGTAGGCCTATAAAGGCAGCAATCAATAAGAGTTATAATCAATAAAGATTTGTTTGATGAAAATTTAGATTTTCTCAATAGAGATTTCCTTTTATGAATTCGGGTGTGAAATTCAATTCAAATATGACTTGTGCGTGAATCCAAATCTTACTTATCCTTATTATCTCTTATTCCCTCTCAAATCCTTATCCTATACTGAAATCCCCACTATTAATCCTCTCAAATCTCGACCACAAATATCAATCCCATTTCTTTCCCACAAAATTTTAAAAAAAAAGAGAAATACAAAACCTAGCCTTTTCTCTTTCTTCCCCTACTCCCACGTGCTGTAGCCTTCTTCCTCGTCATGTTGTCCACCAAGCAAACCCTTCTCCCCTCACATCATCTTGCGATCACCAACTGAGATCACAACCACCTCTTCATCGAAGCCGAACACCAGCACACTAGTTCCATCTTCGACATGCCTTCTCCCTCGCCCGCGTGCCTCGTCTCCGAATGTGTTCCTTCCCACAATATCCTCCAGCGCCACCTCTCTACATCGCCCATCCCAGGCCGTGCGACCACGACAGAGTCTCTCATCCTCGATCTTCCTCCTCTCATTTTCGTTTTCATGTCAGCCACCAGCACCTCCCCGCCCTCGTCGTCCTCGTCCATAGCCAGCCCAGCGAGTGGCTCTTCCTTCGACTGCGCCTCGCCACCTCTTTCCAGTCCCTCCTTCGCACCCTCAACAACGACCACTTTCCCCTCACCAGCTCCTTCATCCTTGATTGTTACTGTCGGCCTCCACAACTCTGCAACAATAGAAAATAACAACATCAAGAGGTCAACAACAACTGAATGATCAACAAGATCAACACAAGTCAGTACAAGATCAATAAACAGGCTCAACTAGATCACACGGTGCCGATTACCTAAGAATGTAGCTTCTCAGTAGGTAAAGTTTTTCCTTCAACACTCAGATTATCAGTTGAATTATCACAATAATTTATTCTTTAAATTATTATCAATATATCATTTTGTCCACTATACTGTGAGTTGTGCGAATCTGTTGAACACTAGTTATTTGCTGATCTTAATATTGCAACTAGGATTGATTAAATTAACTGAGTATGGTGTTGGATTTCTGAGATTAGAATTATCTAGACATTATAATTGCAAATAATTGTTAAATACATCTTGTGACATTTCTAATTTTAAGTAATTTTCTACCGAAGATCGTTAATTTTTTGATGAGACATTGCAAATTCTAATTTATTACTGATTTTCACACCACACGGTCACGTTTCACATCAGAGAGCTACCTTATTGATTACAATATACGCTCATACAGAGAATGAAGATCAGATGCAGTGCAACAATCAAGTAATTCATGTAGTTAAAATTAGAGAGCTAATGCATATTAGCTTTCCTTAGTTCAGGTGTTATATTTACAATGAGATGGCTTTCTTAACTTGCTGCAATTATTCCCTTCAGAAAATCTGCAAAAGTGAGCTAATGTTTTTGTGCAGAGGTTGGCACTATTAACTTTGTGCTGGTTTGTTTCTTACTGTCCAATTTTTTAGCGGACTCCTTGGCACTATATTCGCTAAACCAAAACTACTACAGAAATGACATTGTTCAAGGTGAATATGTCACACTGAGAGTTTGTTTCCTAGAGACTCATTGTTCATAACATGCCCCCTCCTGAGAGCACACGTAACTATGGATTTCTGCCACATTTCCTTTCCTAAAAATTGTTGGCTACAATTAATTCTTGAGTTCACTAGAACTATTAAGTATCAACGACAGGAAGGGGGGGGGGGGGGGGTGGGGGGCTTAATAGGTGATGTGCTAATCAAATGTGGTTATTACAAAATTAATTAATAATTCTACTCAAATAAAAGTAATTAAACAATCTCAAACATGTATATCAATTGAGTACAAGAAATATCAAACATGTTATGATATAAATAATATGAGCATACAAGATATTAAACAAGAGAGAGGAGCAATCACAAACATGAGAGTTTTGTTTCGAGGTTCGAGTAACTTGCTCTACATTCACGCCTTCACCGCAACGAAAGATTTCCACTAGCTCGATACCGCAAGAACACTTGGTGCCACAGTGCCTACATGTTCCCTCAGAAACTCTCAGATCCTCAAGTCCCACACTTGTTCTCACAAGAACTACAAACACGAACCCGTTCGTTCGAGACCGCAACCTCTAATCACATTCAAATACAATAAAAAAACTTTTGATCAAGACTCTTGACCACAACCAAACCCTCTCACAAATAAGGATCCTATAGGATAGATGTAGAAATGATTTGCTCAAGTGAGTGAGAAATTGAGATTGGCAAATGAAAACCTAAGAAAAATTCTCTTGAACACTCTTCAAGATGTGGAGTTGAAGCTCTAAAACTTATAAAACTGGTGGATATTCTCGAGAAGCTTGTGAGAAAATTGGTTGCAAAAACTCAATCAAAAATCAATTTACAGGCCTCAACCAAAAACTAGCCCTTGGGGCAAAACTGGGTCAGAAATAACCTGCCACCCAACGACTATTTTTTTAGCTGTTGGGGCTTGTCGGTCGATCGCCCGATCGACCGATGTGAGAACAATTTTTATTCTCACAGAAGTCGGTCGACCGCCCGTCGACTGACCGAGAGCGTACTTGCTCTCTGTTAATCGGTCGACCGCGCGGCGCCGATCGACCCAAGAGAGCATGTTTGTTCTCAGGCCATCTGTCGACCACGCGTCGACCGTGTGCTCAAACCAGTTGGCTTGTGACACATCCAGTCAATCGACCTAAGGCCAAAAATCGTTTTTATTTATTTTTAAAATCTTTTTAAAACCAAACTAAATTTTTATAAAATCTAAAAAATAATTTAATGTAAATACTTTAGAGTACAAATATGTGTGATCAATAATCAACACATATTACAAACATGTGAACTTCTTTTTAAGATATCAAATACAATTTTAAAAACGTAAACTATATTTAAAATTGTTTTTCCAAAAACTAAACTTTAAGCTTGAGCAAGTAAATCAAAACTTGTATAAAATGATAAAACAAGTTTCTCAATATTGAAGTACAAATGTATATGGACAAATTCTAATACACATATCAAACAATAAAAACTTATTTTTGAGAATTTCTTCTTATAAATAAACTTTTGATAAAGTCAAATCTTAAACTCGTCAAAATAAGTTTATTTGATCAAATAGAGCTCTAATATGTATGAATAAAATCTAATACATATTACAAACTTTAAAAGTCATTTTTTTGAGATATAGATCATATAAAGCTTATTTTGTTTCAATAACAAACTCTTGAAAATTAAAACACAAATTCTATACTCAATGAAGAAAACTTTTGTGTGTATGTTGAAAGCACACCTAGAGGGGGGAGTGAATAGGTGTAAATGCTAATCTAGAAACTAAATGCGGAAGCTAATACAAATTTTGCACAAACTTAATACAACACACAAGTGTAGCCGAATTCCCCGTGAAGGGCTCTGGACTAACTCCTCTTGATTCCCCTAAATATGGGTTGAGGTGCTATGTGAAGCTCTTATGGTTAAGTATAAGTTAGGCACACACACAAGCAAGCCAAGCATATAAGGATGAATTGCAATATGAAATAATGCAAGGCAACACAAGCAATGAATGATATGTATGATGTGAATGATGCTTTGCACAAAGGTAAAGAGAGAGAGAGAGAGAGTTAGAGAGACAATGGATCAAACGCTAACAACAAGATATGTTTCGAGGTTCGAGCCCCTAGCTTTACATCCCCGCCTTCACCACCGTGAAGGATTTCTAATCCACTATCTCCCACCAAGGGAAGCTCCACCGAGGAGGATTTGTTACAACACTAGGAGTACCAAACTCCTCTCTCAATACAAACACCACCTCACACAAGAGGGGTAGGCCCTTAGCCAAACAACAACCAATCCACCTCACACTTGAGGGATACAAACCAACAACCAACTCCACCTCACCAAGAGGGAGTAAACACCAATCTCCACCTCTACCAAAGAGGGAGCAAACCAATCACCTCAAATCCACAACCTCAACCTCTACCAAAGAGGGAGCAACCAAATAATGAGGGTTTACAATAGGTGGTCTTTTTCAACCACAAACAATCTCTCCTTTTCCACAAACAAAAAGATCATAAATAGATTAGGATAGAAGATAGCTCAAGTGTAGAAAACAAGTGTTTTGATCAAAGAAAAACTCTTGGGAAAATACCAAATAGATATGGAAATGAAGAACAATAAACTAGTTTCCAAAAAACCTATTTTCTTTGAAAATAACAATACACTTAAAAACAAATAAATGAATCTTTTGGCACTTTAAACTCTTTTGAAAACTTGTTTTTAAAACCAGAGAATGGGGAAAAATTAGCTCTAACAATCTTAGGGGAAACCAAGAAGAGATGGGGTATTTATAGCCTCAAAACAAAACTAGCCGTTAGGCTGAAACTGTCAGTCTGACAGTCCTCCGGTCGACCGGCCGGTCGACCGCCAATGGTCGAAAATCTGATCGTTGGAGCCTCCGGTCGACCGCCCAGATCCAGAGAGCACAACTCTCTGGTCCGGTCGGCTGCCCGGTCGACCGCCCAGATACAGAGAGCAAAGCTCTCTGGTCCGGTCGACCGGTCGGTCGACCGGCCCACTGAGCTGCCAGACGTGCACGCTCTGTGCACGTCGTTCGACCGCACGGTCGACCGTCCCATGGTTTTGGTCGACCGCTCGGTCGACCGGCCTGGCCTGACAGTCAGGTCTGGGTCAGAACCTGGGAGAAAAACACATAAAAATATTTTGAAAAATTCTTTTAAATCTTGTAAAAATTCCCAAAAATATTTTTACCATATTGCATTGATATATAAACATGTGATAAACATTTCAACTCAAATATCAAGCATATGAAACCATTTTTGTATTTTAACATTTTTACCAAAAATCAAAACTTGTATTTTATCAAACTTGGGTTTTTCAATACATGAATAGGAAAGTCAAAATAAGTTTGTTTAAGAAGTTTAAGCATGCATGTATAGAAAGAATATATCTACTATACATATAAACTATGTAAACTTGTTTTAATCAAACTATTCATGAAAACCAATTCCAAAACATGAAACATTGTGTATTGTGCATTTGAGCATATCAACTATACTAAGCTTTACAAAATGGATCTAAACACACTCTAACTATGGATACCTAAGTCTTCTTGAAGATCTCCATCTTCAAGTCGACCCGATCCAAAACTCCATCCATGAGCTAAGCAAAGTGTGATCTTGATGCTTGAGCCCTGGAATCACCATGTGAAAGCTTCTAAAACACCTCTTTTGGAAGCAATCACTAACTAATATCTTGATTACTGATCTGAGACTAAAAACACAAGAATATTAGTAAACATAACTACATGAGTTAATCATCATCAAAACTAGGGTGGAAGGCCTTCGGGCCAACATATGTAAGCAATCAAATCTAATCTAAACTTTACAAACTTCTAAACACTTACAAACTCTTTTACAAAACTTCAAATCTTCTTTCTTGGTCTTCTTCTCCTTGACTTGATCAAAACTTGATTCCTTTGAGCTTAACTTCTCCTTGAGTGCTAGATGTTATCTTTGTGCTTGAGCTCTTGAATCAACACTAGTTAGTTTCAAATCTTGATTCTGAGTCTATTGATAAAACTAAACACTAAACTAAGATCTTGATTAAACCTGTAAACTTAAACATCACAAGATCATTAGTACTATAACTACATGAGTTAATCATAATCAAAACTAGAGTGATGAGCCTTTGGGCCAACAGTTGTGACATTGTCATGCACCCAGCTCCGCAACATAGACTAGGGTATAGTGAAAGTACATCTAGAGGGGGTGAATAGGTATAGTGCTAATCTAATGATGAAAGTGAAATCACCTAGAGGGGGGGTGAATAGGTGATAATGCTAATCTAAAAACTAAAAGTGGAAGCTAAAAACTATTTTACAACACACTTAATACAACCAACAAGTGTAGCCGAATTCCCTGTGAAGGGCTCTGGACTAACTCCTCTTGATTCCTCTAGATATGGGTTGAGGTGCTATATGAAGCTCTTGTGGTTAAGTATAAGTGAGGCACACACAAACAAGCCAAGCATATAAGGATGATAAGCAATATGAAATAATGCAAGGCACAACTCAAGCAATATGAATGATATGAAAGATGCAATGCTCAACACAAATAAAGGAGAGAGAGTTAAGAGATAATGGATCAAACGCAAACACAAAGATATGTTTCGAGGTTCGAGCCCCTAGCTCTACGTCCCCGCCTTCACCACCGTGAAGGATTTCCAATCCACTATCTCCCACCGAGGGAACCTCCACCGAGGAGGATTTGTTACAACAATAGGAGTACCGAACTCCTCTCTCAAACACCACCTCACAACCGAGGGGTAGGCCCGTAGCCAAACAACCACAAACACCTCTACCGAAGAGGGTTACAACAAAACTCCAACTCCACCTCACTAAGAGGGAGTAAACAACAATCTCCACTTCTACCAAAGAGGGAGCAAACACCAACCCAATACAACAACCTCAACCTCTACCAAAGAGGGAGCAACACAAGAAATTAAGGGTTTACAACAAGTGGTATGTCTCAACCACAAACCTCTTTCCTTTTTTCACTAAACAAGATCCTAATAGAATAGGATAGAAGATATAGCTCAAGTGGATATCAAGGTGTTTTTGGAAAGCAAATCACAAAGAAAAACTACTTGGAAAATCTCTTGTAGATGATAGAATTGAAAATCCAAAACAATATCCCAAAAACCTAGTTTTCTTTGATTTTCAAAACCCTTGAAAAACAATAAAAATGAAATCTTTGAAGCTCTAAAACACTTTAAAAACTTATTTTTAAAATCAGAGAATGGGAAAATTTTTGCTCTTGAAAACCTTATTCAAAATCCCAAAGAAATGGGGTTTATATAGGCCAAACAGAAAACTAGCCGTTAGGCTGATCTGTCAGCCTGACAGGCTTGCGGTCGACCGGCCGGTCGACCGCCAACGGTCATAAATATGACCGTTGAGGCAACTCGCTCGACCGCCCGGTCGACCGCCCAGATACAGAGAGCAAAGCTCTCTGGTCCGGTCGACCGCCCGGTCGACCGGCCCATTGCCTGCCAGACGTGCACAAGACTGTGCACGTCGGTCGACCGCTGGGTCGACCGGCCCTTGGTTCGGTCGATCGCACGGTCAACCGACCTGGCCTATCAGCCACTGTCCTGGGTTAGAAACTGGGGTTAAAAATACTTTAATAAATCTTGTAAAATATATAAAAATTCCCAAAAATAGTTTTATCATTTTGCATTGATATATAAACTTGTGATAAACATTTCAACTCAAATATCAAGCATATGAAACCATTTTTGTATTTTATCATTTCTACCAAAACCAAAACTAGTATTTTGTCAAACTTGGATTTTTCAATACATGAATAGGATAGTCAAAATAAGTTTGTATAAGTCATGTAAGCATGTATGTATATAGAGCACATCTAATATACATAAAAAACATTTAAACTTGTTTTGATCTAAACTATTTATGAAAACCAAATCCATAAAACGTGTGCACTTGAGCATATCAACTATTCTTATCTTTACAAATGGATCTAAACACACTAAACTATGGATACCTAAGTCTTCTTGACGATCTTCATTTTCAAGTCGACTCGATCCAAAACTCCGTGATCCAACGAGCAAGGCTATGTATCATCTTGATGCTCGGGCTCGGGAATCACCAAGTGAAGGCTTCCAAACTCCTCTTTTTGAAGCAATCACCAACTAATATCTTGTTACAAGATCTGAAACTAAAATCACAAGATTATTAGTAAACATAACTACATGAGTTAATCATCATCAAAACTAGAGAGGAAGGCCTCCGGGCCAACAATCTCCCCCTTTTTGATGATGACAAAACTCATGGAGTTATATATGCATGGATTAAAGTTAAGTTTCAAAGAAGCCCCCCCTTAACACATGCATAAACAAATAAACATAAATATGCAATGAATTGTGAAACATGAAACATGAAACATGCATAGATATGCATAAGCATAAAAGGCTCTAAATACCAATGAAATTTTCAAAAAACAAATAAACATGCTCTAGATACCAATTAAACTTAATATATGCAAAATCATAAATATGCATATAATTCTCCAACAATAAAACTCAAAATCTTTCTCCCCCTTTTTGTCAATCATCAACAAAGGGGTAAAAACCAAAACAATAAATTTTTCTCCCCATTTTGTTCGAAACAAAGAATCAACAAAAGTAAAAACCAAAACAATAAAAACAATGTTTTGACCCTTTTTGTCTAAAACAAAAACAAAGTCAATAAGGGGTGACTTTAAATATGATACCCATTAAAAAATATGTCAATGAAGTGCCTCTTGATACCAATTTAAAAAAATGAAAACATCTTGATACCAATTGAAATAATTGTTCATTTTAAACATATGATATCAATTTGAAATTTTTATTTTCTATCATAAAATAAGGAGTGGAAATACAAATACCAATTGAAATATGAAAATCGAATTTTCTCCCCTTTATGAAATACAAACTAAACACATGCATAAGCTTGTTTAAGGATACCAATTGAAAACTAATCAATTGAAACATGATATTCATTAAAACATACAAGCTTAAGCATAAACAAGATATATATGTATGAAAAATTTAATACCAATCGAAATTGATACAATTGGAATTGAAAACATACATACATACAAACATGTATGAGTATACAAGAAAGGTCAAAATTGATACCAATTGAAAGAATCCAATGATACCGATTGAAACAACAATAATATCAAAGTATATCTCATATTTCCTACCACTCAATCATGTTCAAGTTTAAAATGATTTTCACTATAAAGCATACATGAGCATGGTCTCCCATCCAACCGCCCTTGAAGGTTAGGGTTTTCAAAGATAGGTTTGAAAATTATAGTATGTTTGAAAACTTCTACCATATCGAAGAATCCCGCAACTAGTTAAATGAAAAACTTGTTAACTAGTACGAAATCCTTCAAGTAAGGAATAAAACAAAAATATTTTTCATGAAAAATGAAATTCACATGATATTCAACACTCAAGTCAATAAAGCACATATAGGACTCATGAAAACAAAACATGAGCAAACAAGTAGGATGAGTGCATAATTAAAAGTGTGAAGATCATGATCATGAAAGTATTTAATTAAGCTCAATATTCCTTAAACAAGAAAATCATCAAAAATTATTTAAGCTTCAAGGCATATGTATGTCTTCTACAAACTAAGGTATACATACATATCCTAACACAACGAGTCCACAAATGTATATGCATGAAGGCACGTGGCTCAAAGGATGTATATGTATAATCAATAGTTTAGACAAGATGGACATATACATGAAGTTAAACATGAAAATCATAAAAACATGAATAAAAAAAATACAAGTTAAATGCATGAATCATCAAAACTAGACTATACTAGCACATCTAATGGGTACAAATAATCTTTCAAGCACAAACATGTATAAATTTACTTGTGGCCCACTATATATACAAGTATAAATCCTAGTCTTAATGAAAACTAACATTTAAACATATATTCAACATTTAAAGCATAAAAACAAGACAAAAATTAACATGAAAAACATAAATATGATTATTATGTAAATCCACATGTTATTAAACCTATGATTAATATGATAGTTAAACAAATGGTGAGAACAAAAATAATAGTCCATATTAAACATGAGTGTCTCAAATACTATACATGTATGTCAAGAGTCTAATAATCATGACATTTACATAATAATCTATAAACATCAAAGCATGCTATAAATAATGAACATGAAAGGCATGCAAAAATAAATAAGGAGTAAGAGATCATTACCAAAACCTATGAGGCAACTCTCCATGACTCCAAAACAAGGTGGTCCTCCACCAAACATCCCTTGAAAGTGATGCATCCAAATGATTTCCATGAAGTTCGGAACGCATCCACTCCAAGGTACCGCTACTCTCACGTCATGTGAGAGCCCACACCTACATCAAACATAAGAGGGGTGGTCTTTGGTACCCATATCCTTTTGGGTCCATGGGGGTTAGTATCATTCCTAACCCAAACAAATTTATTTGCTAAATTTGAAACATGTATTCTATCATAACAAAATTTAGCAAGGTGGCCCTTACGTCCACAATGTGTACAAGTGTACACATGAGCATACAAGTGATGATGGTGTCCCTGAGGAGCATGTGTATGCCGTGATGGGTGTGCATGCAAAGATGGAACTTGTTTCTTTCGAACTAAGGATTCCAAGCGTGTATGGCTCTTGGCACATTGGCTCAAAGTGGAGCCCAAACAATCCACTCTCTTCTTTAACAAACAAAAATTGTCATTAATCCTAGAAGAAGAGGTACATGCAATATGTAGACTAGATGAAGAAGCTACACTAGCATGGCGAACATGTGAATCAATATTAATTTTCAAAGATTCATTTTTCTTTAAACAAATTTCTAATTCTTTTGAAATAAAAGCAATTTCATTTTTCAAAGAATCATTTTCTTTTATAACAAAATCAATTTTTGAAGTTAAAACATTATTTTTATTCAAAACATCATTACAATCATTTTTAGATTTTAAAAATTATTTTCTTTTAGTGCAAGTTTAAGTTGAGATTTCAATGAATCCCTTTCATTAGAAATTTCAACTTTCTCTTGCAAAATAATGTCAAGTCTAGAAATCAAATTTTTATTTTCATTGTCAAGGCCTAGACTTTTTTTTTTCAAAATTTTATATTTTTCAATTAATTTTTCACACACAATGGAAAGTTTTTCATTCAAAGTGTTGGCATCATATTTTCATCACATGAAGAACTAGAATCAAAACTATCTAGTTGAGATTCCGATTGTACCTCAAGGGAGTCATTCCCTTGGACCATTATGCATTGTGACTCGGATTCTCCACTAGACTCCTCCGGTTGGATTGGCAATTGAACCTTGGAGGTGGTTGTGGTTGTCAACATGTTCCACACTGCAAATGCGGAATTAAAGTTAGAAGCAAGCATAAGATATTCTTTATTTAATGTGCTTCTAATAGCCTCAAGGGCTAGTGCATTGGCCTCTATATGCTTGCTATCACTAAGGTAGGATTCCTTGGTAATGGCAAGGTGAACCTTATATCCTAGGGCTTGTAAATAGATGGACATCCTAGTCTTCCAAACAAGAATGTTGGAAGGGTCAAACATAGGTGGGGTCATGAAGTCCATGGATGTAAACTATATGTGTGCAAACAAGCAAATGCAAATGTAGATTAGCTAAACAAAGGATCTCATTCCTAGGATGTTAAGCCTAAGTATCAGGAGCCTAGGCTCTGATACCAATTGAAATCACCTAGAGGGGGGTGCATAGGTGATAGTGCTAATCTAAAAACTAAAAGCGGAAGCTAAAAACTATTTTGCAACACACTTAATACAACCAACAAGTGTAGCCGAATTCCCCGTGAAGGGCTCTGGACTAACTCCTCTTAATTCCCCTAGATATGGGTTGAGGTGCTATATGAAACTCTTGTGGTTAAGTATAAGTGAGGCACACACAAACAAGCCAAGCATATAAGGATGATAAGCAATATGAAATAATGCAAGGCACAACTCAAGCAATATGAATGATATGAAAGATGCAATGCTCAACACAAATAAAGGAGAGAGAGTTAGAGATAATGGATCAAACGCAAACACAAAGATATGTTTCGAGGTTCGAGCCCCTAGCTCTACGTCCCCGCCTTCACCACCGTGAAGGATTTCCAATCCACTATCTCCCACCGAGGGAACCTCGACCGAGGAGGATTTGTTACAACAATAGGAGTACCAAACTCCTCTCTAAAACACCACCTCACAACCGAGGGGTAGGCCCGTAGCCAAACAACCACAAACACCTCTACCGAAGAGGGTTACAACCAAACTCCAACTCCACCTCACCAAGAGGGAGTAAACAACAATCTCCACTTCTACCAAAGAGGGAGCAAACACCAACCCAATACAACAACCTCAACCTCTACCAAAGAGGGAGCAACACAAGAAATCAAGGGTTTACAACAAGTGGTATGTCTCAGCCACAAACGCTTTCCTTTTTCCACTAAACAAGATCCTAATAGAATAGGATAGAAGATATAGCTCAAGTGGATATCAAGGTGTTTTTGGAAAGCAAATCACAAAGAAAAACTACTTGGAAAATCTCTTGTAGATGATAGAATTGAAAATCCAAAACAATATCCCAAAAACTTAGTTTTCTTTGATTTTCCAAAACCCTTGAAAAACAATAAAAATGAAATCTTTGAAGCTCTAAAACACTTTAAAACTTATTTTTAAAATCAGAGAATGGGGAAATTTTTGCTCTTGAAAACCTTATTCAAAATCCCAAAGAAATGGGGTTTATATAGGCCAAACAGAAAACTAGCCGTTAGGCTGATCTGTCAGCCTGACAGGCTTGCGGTCGACCGGCCGGTCGACCGCCAACGGTCATAAATATGACCGTTGGGGCAACTCGGTCGACCACCCAGATACAGAGAGCAAATCTCTCTGGTCCGGTCGACCGCCCGGTCGACCGGCCCATTGCCTGCCAGACGTGCACAAGACTGTGCACGTCGGTCGACCGCTGGGTCGACCGGCCCTTGGTTCGGTCGATCGCACGGTCGACCGACCTCGCCTATCAGCCACTGTCCTGGGTTAGAAATTGGGGTTAAAAATACTTTAATAAATCTTGTAAAATATATAAAAATTTTCAAAAATAGTTTTATCATTTTGCATTGATATATAAACTTGTGATAAACATTTCAACTCAAATATCAAGCATATGAAACCATTTTTGTATTTTATCATTTCTACCAAAACCAAAACTAGTATTTTGTCAAACTTGGATTTTTCAATACATGAATAGGATAGTCAAAATAAGTTTGTGTAAGTCATGTAAGCATGTATGTATATAGAGCACATCTAATATACATAAAAAAACATTTAAACTTGTTTTGATCTAAACTATTCATGAAAACCAAAATCCATAAAACGTGTGTTGTGCACTTGAGCATATCAACTATTCTTATCTTTATAAATGGATCTAAACACACTAAACTATGGATACCTAAGTCTTCTTGACGATCTTCATCTTCAAGTCGACTCGATCCAAAACTCCGTGATCCAACGAGCAAGGCTATGTATCATCTTGATGCTCGGGCTCGGGAATCACCAAGTGAAGGCTTCCAAACTCCTCTTTTTGAAGCAATCACCAACTAATATCTTGTTACAAGATCTGAAACTAAAATCACAAGATTATTAGTAAACATAACTACATGAGTTAATCATCATCAAAACTAGAGAGGAAGGCCTCCGGGCCAACAGAATGATGCAGAATTAAAAACTTAATTGCTAACACACTATGTGTAATCAAGAGAGCCCGAATTCCCCATGAAAGGTTATGAAACTACTCCTCTAAATTCCTCTAGACTAAGAGTCGAGGTTTTTAAAAGCTCTCTTGGTTGAACACAAGTATGGTGCACGAACTATATCTAGCATATGAATATGAACAAGTAATAATAATGCAAGATATAAAAGAGAGAAAGAACAAAACGCAAACACAAGGATATGTTTCGAGGTTCGAGCTATTGCTCTACGCCCCTGCCTTCACATAAAAGGATTTTCACTATGTCCATCCATGACCTTCCACAAAGGGACCTCCACCGAGGAATTACAATTACAACCGGGAGTACGCAACTCTTCTCTCACTCTTGTATACAAAAGGAAGACACAAAGCCTAGCACAAAGTAAAGAAGAAATAAAACTTAGTAATTTAATGATCACAAACTCTCTTGGTGATTTTGAAAGATCACAAACAATTTTTCTCACAATACAAAGATCCTAAAGATAGATTTGAGATGATAGCTCAAGTATGTAAGAAAACAAAGTTTTTGAAAAATAAAAAAAAGAAAACTCATGGGAAAACTCTAGAAATGATATAGAAATTTTGGACAAGAAGCTAGAATCTCAAAACTTATTTTCTTTTAATTTTCCAAAAACTTTGAAACTAAATATAGAGAGATTAAAGTTCTAAAACTTGTTCTTAAAACTTCTGATAACTAAGGAGAAGTGAAAAAAAATTTGCTCTTAAAAATCTTGGTGAAAACATCGCTAAAGGACCCATATTTATAAGGCCTTAAAAAACTAGCCGTTGGGGTCCAGAACAGGCCCAGAATGGCCTGTCGGTTAACCGTCCGGTCGACCGACCAACGGTAGATTTCTGACCGTTTAATCCTTCGGTTGACCGCCCCAAAGCAAAAGCCTATCGGTCGACCATGGCAAAAACCAAAGAGCTCCCTCTCTGGGTCGGTCGACCGGGGCCAATTCCAGAGAGTAGACTCTCTGCAACAGCTCGGTCGATCGCTAAAGCCTATGCACTTCTGTGCACGTCGGTCGACCGAGCGTGGCTCGTTCGATCGGTCGGTCGGTCGACCGTTAGCAGCCAACAACCAGGGTTTATAGGTTTAAATATTTGGTCTTTTAATTACCTATAAAATCCCATAAAATCATATAAAATCCACAAAAATAAGTTCTTATAATTATATGAAGTCAAATATGTGTGACAAAAAATCAACACATATTACAAACTATTTGAACTATTTTGAGGCTTGAAAATTAAACTTTAAACCAAAAATAGTATTTTTCAAAACTTAGATTTTGAAATGAGAATCTGTTTTCTCCAAAACTTGTATAAATACAAAAATATGATATTTAAACTCATTGAAGCATAGTGCATATGGATAGAATCTAATACATATATAAATGATATATCTATGTTTTTGACATTAAATTCAATGCTAAGTTTTGTTAAACACAAAACTTGAAACTATGAACTAGAATCATCAAAATAAGTTTTTATAAACAATATGAATTATCAATGTATATGGATGAAACCCAATATACATATAAACATGTAAAACTTGTTTTGATTCTGTCTATTCATGAAAATCATATATGTATTCTTAAATAATCAAAAACGGTTAAATCGAAACCAATAAACTTTTGAACTTGTGTGTGTATGTACTTGAGCATATCAAAACTAAACTATCCTTACACAAGATCTAAACTAAACAAATTAAAGTCTTCTCGTCGATCTTCATCTTCAAGACGACTTGATCCACTCGATCCATTAGCTTGACTCCATTAGAGTGCTAGATGCGATCTTAACGCGCAAACTCTTGAATCATCATGTGTTAGCTCCAAAACTGGCTTTGGATTCTTTGTTGAAGCTAAACACTTACTATGATCTTGATCAATAACTGAAACTATATAAACACAAGATCATTAGTAAACTAACCTTCATAAATTAGTTATCATCAAAACTAAGGTAAAGGGTCTTTGGGCCAACAATCTCCCCATTTTTGATGATGACAAAACTTATGAGGTTTTTACGCATTAATTAAGGATAGGCTTCATAGAGGCTCCCCCTTAACTTATGCATAATCATAAGACACAAAGAAATTCATTGTAGGCTCAAACTACCAATAAATAATAAAAGATACGCAATGAGAATCATAAAACATATGCATATATGCAAAAATAAATTATAAACCATGCATATATAAACACAAATCCTTCTCTCCTTTTTGTCACTCTCAACAAAGGGATGAAGAAAAACAAGCAATACCATTAAACATATTTTAAACTAAATTTTGATACCAATAAAAACTATCAATTAAAAGAAATCAATTGAAAGGGAAACCATCTTTTTATCAATTGAAATTGAAATAATCTTTTTACCAATTGATACTAATAGAAAGTCATGATACCAATTGAAAGTAAAAACCAAATACAAAAACCATTTGCAATATAGATATCAAATTGAGAATAATACCAATTTAAGTTTATTGGTACCAATATTGAAAATGTTAGCATATACCAAAATAAAATATTTTCCATCATAAAGAGTGGGAGTAAGATATCAATTTGAAATAAAATCAATTGAAAGATAAAATAAGAATTTTTCTCCACATTTATGAAATACCAATCAAAACAATGCATAAACTTGTAAAGATATCAATTATCATTAAGAACTAAATCAAGCTTAGCATGAAATCAATTTGTGTTAAAGATGTATGGACATTGTAAAATAAGCACAAGAAAAACATTTATATGTATGTATGATCAGAGCAAGATATAATATCAATTGAGATATGATGCATGCATATACATAAAAACAAATATAAGTATACAAATTAATTTTCATTAAAATCATGTATATCTCATAACTACCTCCCTTTCATGCACATGTTTGAAAGATATTTAATAAAAATATACAAGACATAGTTTGAAAATATTTTATCATATTTTGAAAATCACTACCAAATTAAAGAATAACGAAAGTAGTTTTAAGATAATTTTGAAAACAAATACGAAATTCTTCAAGTAAGAAATAAAACAAATATATATTTCATAATATATGAAAATCACATTAGAATCTACATAAAGGCTCATGAATCAAAATCATGAGTAAACAAAAGATAAATAGTGTACAAGATTCATGTAAGTAGCATATATATGAAAATAAATCAATAAAACTCACATGAAATTCCATAATCAAAAACATAAAAGTATGAAAAATTTAATTTTCATCAAAACTAAACAAGTTTCAAGGTATATGTATGTTTTGTCGAAACTATAATATACATACATATCCAAACATGAAAAGAGTTCATAATGGAATATTGCATGGAGGTAAGTGACTCTACGATGGACATGTATATCTATAGTTCTGGACAAAATTAACATATACATGAAGCTAAACATAAAAACATGTACAAAAATAGAGAAAACAAGTAAAAAAATGCAAGAATCATTAAAACAAGGTTATACAAGTACAAGTAATGAGTACAAATGAGCAATGAAGTACAAACACATAATAATTAAGTGTGGCTCACTAATGGTACAAGTATAAACACAAGTTGTAATAAAAACTAAATTTAAAAATGTAATCAAAACATGAAGCACAAAACATAAATAAATATGATCATTAGGGTAAATGTAAGTGTTTTAGAGTTAGGATATACACAATAGCTAAATTAAAATGAGAACACAAAAATATGAATTCATATAAACATGGGTGTATCTCAAAGACTATACATGTATATCACAAGTCTAATAAATATTGCATTTAATATAATGAACATGAAAACATGATATGCTAAAATCATTAATATAAAAGCTTGTAAAGTAAAATGAGGAGTAGAGATAGTAACCGAAACCAAATGAACTAATTTCTAGTCTCCAAACCATGGCGGTTCTTCCACCAAACATCCCTTGAAAGTGATACCTTCATAAATATAATCTTTTAACTCGAAACACATCCACCATCAAAGCACCAATACCCTCACGTCGTGTGAGAGCCCACACCTACATCAAATACAATAGGAGTGAATTTTGGTACCCATACTTTCCATGGGGGTTAGCACCTTTCCTAATCCAAACAAACTTATTTGCAAATTTGAAATATTTGTCCTATCATAATAAAATTTTACAAGGTGGTCCGTACGTCCACAATGTGTACAAGTGTACACAATAGCATACAAAGAATCATGTGTGTGAGCATGATGAGCATGTGTATGCCGTGATGGGTGTGCATGCAAATATGGAGTATGTTTTTTTCGAAACATAGATTCTAACCGTGTGTGATTCATGATACATTGGCTCAAAGTGGAGCCCAAACAATCAATACTCTTCTTCAAAGCACAAATATTATATTCAATAATTGAAGAAGTGGAGCATGCATTCTTATCAATAGGAGGTACAATAATAGGTTCATGACAAGAATGGGAAGCAAAATTATTTTTCAAAGAAATGTTTTTCTTTGAAACAAAATTCAATTCTTTTGAAATCAAAGCAATTTTATTTTTCAAAGAATTGTTCTCTTTTAAAATAAACTCAAGTTTTGAAGATAAAGCATCATTGTTCTTTAAAACAATATCAAAATTATTTTTATTCTTTAAAATTTTCTTTTCTTTTAAAGCAAGGTCAAGTTGGGTTTTCAAGAATCCCTTTCACTTGAAATCTCAACCCTCTTGCAAAAGCATGTTGAGTTTAGAAAACAAATTCTTATTTTCTTCTTTTAAATCAAAACTCTTGCTTTTCAAAGTTTTGTACTTTGAAAGTAAGTTTTCACAAAATATGAAAAGTTCTTCATTTAAAGCATGTGCATCCATAGCATTTTCATAACATGAAAAACTAGCACTATCATCTAAATGAGTATCCGAATGTATCTCAAGGGTGTCAATCCCTTAGATCATATAGCAAACTTCGTCGGACTCATCTACCATGGGTTCCTTCTCCAAAGTGGATGTCGTTTGTTCCTTGGGAGAAATCAATGTGTTCTACACTGCAAAAGCGGAATCACAATGAGAAATTAAAGAAATGTGCTCTTTGCTTAGTGTGTGCTTTAATGCATCTAAGGCTTGTGTATTAACCTCTATATGCTTGTCATTATCAAGATAAGATTTTTTGGTAGTGGTAAGGAAAACATGCAAACCTAAGGCTTTTAGATATGCACTCATCTTAAACTTTCACGTATCGATGTTAGAAACATCATACATGGGTGGAGCAAAAAAATCCATGAGTATATACTATATGTGTGCAAAGCAACTAATTAGATTAGAAATCCAAGGATCACACTCCTAGGTTGTTAAATCGAATATCAAGAGTGTAGGCTCTGACACCAATTGAAAGTACACCTAGAGGGAGGTGAATAGGTGTAGTGCTAATATAAATATAAATGATGCAGAATTAAAAACTTAATTGCTAACACATTATGTGTAATTAAGAGTGAGCCTGAATTCTCCGTGAAGGGCTCTGAAACTGCTAGACTCCTCTAGATTAAGAGTTGAGGTGCTTTAAAAGCTCTCTTAGTTGAACACAAGTGTGGGCACACAAACTTTATCTAGCATGTAAATATGAACAAGTAATATAATGCAAGATATAAAAGAGAGAAAGATCAAAATGCAAACACAAGGATATATTTCGAGGTTCGAGCCACTGCTTTACGTCTCCGCCTTCACACAGAAGTATTTCCACTATGTCCACACACGACCTTCCATAAAGGGACCTCCATCGAGGAATTACAATTACAATTACAACCGGGAGTATACAACTCCTCTCTCACTCCCCTACACAAGAGGAAGGCGTAAAACCTGACGCAAAGCCTAGCACAAAGCCTAGCACGTAAAGAAGAAATAAAACATAGTGATTCAATGATCACAAACTCTCTTGGTTATCTTGAAAGATCACAAATAATTTTTCGCACAATACAAAGATCCTAAAAATAGATTTGAGATGATAGCTCAAGTATGTGAGAAAATAAAGTTTTTGAAAAAGAAAACACAAAGAAAACTCTTGAGAAAACTCTAGAAATGATCAAAACTTGTTTTGTTTTGATTTTTCAAAACTTTGAAATTAAATATAGATAGAGATATTAAAGCTCTAAAATTTATTTTTAAAACTTCTAAAAACTTAGAAGTGAGAAAATTTTGCTCTTAAAAATCTTGGTGAAAACAACCCTCAAGGACCTATATTTATAGGGCCTTGAAAAACTAGCTATTAGGGTTCAGAACAGGCCTAGAATGGCCTGCCAGTCGACCGCCCGGTCGACCGGCCAACGATCAGATTTCCAACCATTTGAGCCTTCGATCGGTCGATCGGTCGGTCGACCGCCCCAAAGCAAAAGCCTATCGGTGACAGCTCGGTCGACCGTGGCAAAAACCAGAGAGCTCTCTCTCGGACGGTCAACCGGGGTCAATTCCAGAGAGCAGACTCTCTGGAGCGGTCCACCGCTCGGTCGACCACTAAAGCCTGTGCACTTCTGTTCATGTTGGTCATCGGTTGGTCGACCGAGCCAGGCTATGGTTGATCGGTCGGTCGACCGTTAGCAGCCCATAGCCAGGGTTTATAGGTTTAAATATTTGGTCTGTTGATTACCTATAAAATCTCATAAATCATATAAAATTTACAAAAATAAGTTCTTATAAATATTTGAAGTACAAATATGTGTGACCAAAAATCAACACATATTACAAACTATTTGAACTATGTTTGAGGCTTGGAAATTAAGTTTTAAACCAAAAATGGTATTTTCCAAAACTTATATCTTGAAATGAAAATTCGTTTTCTCCAAAACTTGTATAAATACAAAACATGATATTTAAACTCATTTGAAGCATAGTGTGTATAGATAGAATCCAATGCATATATAAATGATATATCTATGTTTTTGATATTAAATCTAAAACTAAGTTTTGTTAAACGCAAAACTTAAAACCATGAACTAGAATCATTAAAATAAGTTTTTATAAACAATATGAATCATCAATGTATATGGATGAAACCCAATATACATATAAACATGTAAAACTTGTTTTGATTCTATCTATTCATGGAAATCATATATGTATTCTTGAAAATCTAAAAACGGTTAAATTGAAACAAATAAACTTTTGAACTTGTGTGTATGTACTTGAGCATATCAAAACTAAACTATCCTTACACAAGATCTAAACTAAACAAACTAAACAAATCGAAGTCTTCTCGTCGATCTTCATCTTCAAGACGACTCGATCTAAACTCGATTATGAGCTTGACTCCATCCGAGTGTTAGATGCGATCTTGACGCGCGAGCTTTCGAATCATCACGTGTTAGCTCCAAAACTGACTTTGAATCATTTGTTGAAGCTAAACACCTACTAAGATATTGATCAATAATTAGAACTATATAAATACAAGATCATTAGTGAACTAACCTTCATAAGTTAGTCATCATCAAAACTAAGGTGAAGGGCCTTTGGGCCAACACATAGGACAACGACAACATATGTAAGAGATGAATCTTATGCATATGCTAATCATGCTTAACACTTAACTCGCATGGCAAGTATCAATATCAAAAGAATTAAATGCTAATGCTGAGAAGACTTGGAGCATTTTTATCTAAAATATTTAAGGTCTCAAATACATTCCAATGACATAGTTAAGAGTCCTCCCACAATAATTCTCCATCTACTAATTTCATTTAAACTGACAATACAGTCTCTAATATCTAAATAAGAAGTAATTCTTAATATACTCCTTAAGCTTCGCCATGCGAGCTACTCAAAATTTGTAGGATGAAAATAAAGGGTGAGCTACACACTCACTGAGTACAACGACTACTTACTAGTGGATCCACAAGTTTTATAACAAATTATAGAAGTATTTTAAAGAAACCATAGCATAACTATGAGATAAATGTATGAAACACTAACATAATATTCATAATATTCTTAATACTTGTTTCACGAGAAGGTTAACAAAAATGAACCATATCACATGATAACAAATTATACTTGTCACATTTCAAAATTATCTCATTTGTCCAACTAAGGCTATACACATTATAGGCCAGTAGCATGGGAATGCACATAGATCACTAAAAAAATACTCGAGAATAGAGCGTGCCTAACCTGTCATAGATTACCCGGAGGCCACATAATGTGCTCGAAGGCTACGTAGATTGCCCGAAGGCCACATATTCTGTACACTCAATACCATATGACATGCTCAATAACATCACCATACATCATAGCGGATTTTCTTATCACTTCAAAAGCTTTCAAAATTCACTTTTCGATACACTTCACTTTTTCAAATACACTCATCAAAACTCATTTTACTTTGAATATAATAAATATCTAAAATAGCTATATCACTTTCAAAGTTCAAGTTCACATGCTTAGAATACTTAAATCAGAAAATTTCAATCACTTAATAAGTTTGAATAATCACAAACTAATTATAAAATATATTTCAAATTTTACTTGTAACACTTGATAAGTAATAATAAAATATGCTTTCAAATTTCACTTGCACATATAACATTTTTGAACAGAAGCGTTTCAATGAATTACTCTTGAAAGCATATACTTTTCTCAAAATAAATCATATGCAAATTATTATATAGGAGAACTTTATTTTTGGATGTTGAAAGAAAGCACATAATAATTGTGTAGCGACATATTTCTTAATATTTTGTATATCAAACATACTCAGTCATTCATCTCTTATCCTGTTATTAAAATCAAAATATTACTACAAACGATTATTAACAACTAATCAATTTTATAACTTAAGAGCAAGTTTTCAAAATGCAAGTAAGGGAGAAGTCTACTCACACAAGTTGAAATGTCTAAGCTACATGTACAACGAACTGTTTGAATCACCTTAAGCAATTCCTAATAATATGCCAAACAAAATTAATTAATAGAGATAGACTTGTGTAGTTCCGGAAGGATTCGAGCCCGAATCCTTCACTCAAATACCAACATCCGACATTCAAATACAAGATCCACTCCTTTGAAGTTGATTTATATTATTTAAAGTAACTTAAAATCAAAAATCAAGTGTTTTGAATACTTTTTGCCCATCCATTAAGCGACGCAAAATGGACAGCCGAAAGTAGTGAGTTGGTTAGATCTATGTCTTTAGACATACAAATTCTCGATCCGGCCATTTGATCATGATCTAAACATTTAAAAACCCTTACAAACCAATTGTTGTTAGGTTTCAAATGTTCTACATCGTTAAACTAACCAACTCACTATTTAAGCCGTCTGTTTTTTCGCTACTTGATGCATGGGAAAAAAGTATTTAAAATACTTAATTTTTGGTTTATAAATACTTGAAATAATATAGATCAACTTCAACGGAATGGATCTTTTATTCGGATGATATATGATTGTATTTGAGTGGGAAAGATTCAGTCTCGAATACTTCTGGAACTACACAAGTCTATCTCTTAATTAATATTATGTCATAATTCATATCATCACTCATGATTATAGGTCTATATACTAGTAGAATACCCTTGAATAGGTTTAGAAATGCTCATGACATTTTAAAGGATTTTTCTGTAATTTTTACAGATTTTTGAACACTAGTTATAAGTTTTGGGGCTAAAAGGCAGTTTCTGTATTTAACAAGGACTAAAACAAAATTTTCCTTTATTTCAGCGCATGGGCTGCTCATGAGATTCGTTTACCCTTAAACTTTGGTCGGTTGGGTTTGGATTCAACCCAAATTCAAACTGAATCCAACCCATTTCAAACCCAATAAGAGCTTTCTTCCCCAACTCATCCAGACAAAGGAAACCCAAATATGATCATGGTGATGGTGCTCCATCCATGGCGGCCACTGAGAGCCGACGATGACCTGAGATCATCGCCGTCGATCTTCTCCCATCAGCAACACTACATATCACATCTTTTATGGAGCAAAGTTCTCTTTTCAACTTGATTTCTTGCATGGTTGTCAATCTCAATGCACAAGCTAATATGAAGTCAAAATTCAGCCACTTCATAGTGACCTCTGACCATCGATAACTTAAAAACTTAAGAGGTAATATTTGTACCTTGATTTGCTAAATTCCTCCTTGTTAATTTCTTCTTATTGCAATCTCTCCCCCCTCTTTCTATTTCTGTTTAATTTGTATTTTCTTTCAATTGGTGAAATTGTTTTCATCCTTCACCTCAATATATACACCCTGCTCTTCAACACGCAACTACTGACTCCTGACAAGATAAATTACCTCATAACTTCTCACAGCCAACGGTCAAAAATCCTAAAACATAGATTATCATCTTAGTCGAAAAGGCTAGTCTATTAACACACATGGTAAATTAGTTGCAGCTATTTTATTAAGAAAAAAAATAATGGATTACAGACATACTCTCCTCTTTAGAGTGTTGCATCCCCAGTAGACAGACCAAACCACCAAGTGATGCTGGGATATGAAGGTGCCTTGCAGGATCTAGAGGTGCCACCCTGTCACACTCATGATACGCTTAAACTTTTGTGGCATTTTGGCCTGCATGCATCTTAAACTTTTGAGGCATTTTGGCTTGTATACATCTGGCTAGTGTAGTCTCTGATATTAATTTTCATGCCCATCATAGTGGTTTTTCAGCTAACCACGCTTAACTATAATTTTTTTTTCCCCCCAAGTTCCTTGCTCAAAAATGTTATTTTAAGTTTACCAGAACTAGTATATACCAGGCACTTGGGGTGTGACAGAATATGTAAGGTATATCATACACAGGTCTACCTTTATATATAGTATCAAGCACTTTTCTGTTAATTTGCACCGGCCCTCTTAAACTTGGGGTTTAGCAGTTTTTATCCTACTTCCAAGTACACAAACCCTCTATGTGGGGGCTCTCATTTGGGCAAGATGTTATGGATAAAGGGTGAAATATCTCTAAAGCTCAGACTGGAGCTCTGGATGCAACAAACTTCCTTATCTTTTGACTGCATAATGGATGATTCCGTTCTGACTTTTAACTCAACTTCTTTGAGCCCCTTAAATGGCGTCATCTCTCTCTGTGTGTGTCTGTGCGCATGTGTGCATGTCTAAATGTACAAAGGTACTCATGATAGGTTGGGTTTCCTGCAAATTACGTAATATATTGTCCTTCATCATGTGGTACTCTCCACCATGGTCACCACATTCTTTGTGTATCTAGATATTCTACAATGTCCTGTTGAGATATGCAATTACATTTCTGGACTTGTTTTCTATGCTATTATGGTATCAAGGTATTCTGAAATGGTATGCTTTTAATTTTGTTATAATTGTGAATAGTTATTTGATGGTGGAACAGGTAATTCTTTGAGGTTCTTAAAGTCTTGAGACTCTCAGATAGTTCAATACAATGCTATCAGAAACCTTTTCGTAACATTGGTTTTAGTATCTTGATTCCTTTTCTTGAGCGTTTTGTTTAGTAATGGGCTATTTATTAGTTGGGCTGAAATGTTAGTGATACCCCTGACCGAGACTTTGATGACAAATTTGATTCTGATAATACTCAAACTTTCTTTCACACAATCTTTCCCGATGGAAAACTTGAACTTTGGAAACGATAACACATTACCAGTGAATTTCCATCTAGTCTCCAGAAGGTCATTCCATTTTGTGAATATCTGAAATTTGTGTCACTTGTAAGGATCATGTTAACAGAGATCTCGCATGGTACCATATGCTTGTTTGCAGAAGAAAAGATTACTTTCTTATTGCAGTCTGGGTATTCAATGAGCTTTATGCCATGGTTGTAATTAAAAAACTCAACTGGAAGTGCGAATATCATATCATTTTAAAACCCATAATATTTTTTTCTGTTCTTCATGATGTTTATCCCTCTCTATACCTGATGAGATATTTTACTTGATTCTTGCTTTAAATATATAATGACTGTTACCAAAGGCAATACCTAGTCTTTCCTATGTTCTTTATTTGCTTTGCTAACAACTTAAGCAAGCAGGCTGTAAGACTGTTCTGGTTCTAAATCATTATTGTTTATAAACAGATACCGGTTCTGCAGCATGTAAACCTATTAGTTCGTCCAAATGAAGTTGTTGCCATTATAAGCTATAGTAACTACTATTTCCTTGTCAACAATTGGTGAACAATAAATTAACTTTGTCCTCACACTCTTCTGTTTGCTGGTTTAGGTTGGTCTTAGTGGAAGCGGGAAAAGCACGCTGGTTAGTCTTCTTCTTCTTCTGTCTATACGAACCAACTCATGGTCAAGTGAGATCTTCAATATATGACTTTCCAGTATTTTTGCATCCTATAGGTATTCTAAATAAAAGAATGAAGTATTTATATTATCTCAAAAGTGAATTCAACTAGTTTACTCAGTTATGTTGCATATGTGGACTTGGCTTTTCATAGAGGGTGTCACTCTGACAGTTGAATAGAGTTGATGCTACCTAGCAATGGCTGGGGGAACAACTATTTTATTTTTATAACTAGAAAGTACCCCGCACTGTGCAATAGTTGTAAAGTTTTAGCTCATACTATTAGGAAGCACTTGCTCAGATTTACTAATAAATAGGCACATTATGTACTTGATTATTAGAGTGGATATCTATAATATTGCCTTTTCGAGTAATTCACATCGAGAAGTTACTGAACAGACTCTGGACACTGCTTTCTTCTGTTTCCTATTTCCGATACTAATTGATGGAGTGCCTCTTGGCGAGTTGGATATCAAATGGCTGAGGGAAAAATTTGGATTCGTCGGACATGTCTCCGAAAAAACACTTGGTTCTGACATTTATTGTGTTACTTTGCCTTTTTGAGTATTAGACTGTGTTACTTGATATTAAGTTTAGCAGGAACCACGCCTTTTCCGGATGGATGTTGCTTCAAATATAAAGTATGGATGTAGCGGGGAAGTCAGTCACGAAGAGGTGGAGTGGGCTGCAAAGCAAGCATTTGCACATGAATTCATAGTGTGTCTTCCCAACGGATATGGCACTCTTGTTGACAATTTTCTTCTTAGTGGAGGCCAAAAGCAGCGGATTGCCATTGCAAGAGCCTTCTTAGAGATCCTGCCATTTTGGTCCTTGATGAAGCCACTAGCGCACTTGACGCCGAGAGTGAACATTATGTCAAGGTAGTGCTTTTATGTTACATGAGAATTAATTCTTAGCTCGTGTGAAAATGTGATTTTGGTATGTTATTTCTTATTTTGGTCAAGGGAATCCTCCATAGCTCTAAGGCAAAGAGAAGTGTGATCGTCATTGCTCACATGTAGGGCCTGTTTGTTTCGTTACAAAACGTCGCAAGTCGTAAGTCGTAAAATGAGAATGGAAAAAGTGAACTGTAGCAGAGAAAATATATTGTGTTTTACGGTGTTTGGTTGATAAAGTGAAGTGTAAATGGAAAAGTATATTGTGTTTTACGGTGTTTGGTTGATAAACTGAAAGTGTAAATGGTAAAGTATTTGTGTTTTACGGTGTTTGGTGGTAATGTAAAAGTGTAAGTGAAAACGTTGACCACAAAATAACTGTAGCAGTAATTTAAATATTATAAGTATTATTAAATTAAATCTACTATTGCAAATTAAATTGTATTAATAAATTTGAGATAAAAAAGTAATAATCTTAATATTTTATTATAATAATAATATTAATAAAATATTAACTAAATAAATATATAAAATTTTAGAAAATCTAAAGAACTTTAATAAAATTTAAGAATACTAATAAAATATAAATATTAAAAAATCTTACAAAAATAATAAAATATAGCTATAATATTATAATATTAAAAAATACTTGAAAATTATTATAATATAAATTTATTATAATATTATTGTAATATTATAGAAATATAAAAATTAACAAAGTAAAATATAATTATAATTTAATAATAAATTATCATTATAGATTATTATGCTGAATTATTAATGCAATATTAACATAATAAAATATTAATATAATAATAAAATATATTATGATATTAATAAAGTAATTTTTTATATAAAAAATAAACAATTAAATATATAGTAAAGTATAATATTGTTATATTAATAAAATATTAACTCTAAATAAAATAATAAAAAATGGAATAAGTATTAATAAAATAATAAATTATTAAATAAAATATTAAATTAAAACAGTAAATATTAAATATTAAAACAATATTAAAAATAATAAAAAATTAAAGATTAAAATATAAAATAATTAAATAATTAAATAAGAAATAGAACACTATTTAAAATATTAAATATTTAATAATATTAAATTTTATATTGATTATCAAGTAACTGTTTTGAACTGTAAGTGTACTACAAGTGAGAGTTACATGACCACAAAATTAACTGTAGCAACTGCAAGTGAAAAAATATGAGTGTAAAAGTGAGATTTATATGACCACAAATTTAACTGTAGCAATTGCAAGTGGGAAAAAAAGAGTTGCATTTTGCAACTTGTTTTTCAGCGAAACAAACAACTAAAAATGGAAAAGAAGTTTTACGACTTGCGTTTTGCGGCGAAACAAACACGCCCGTAATCCTTACTGCTTCTTGTCCTCATTTGCTTTTGTTTTGTAGATGTTCATTCAGGTTATTGCTCCTTTGTTGCATGAACTTGAACTGCCCGATAAAAAAGTGAGTAGATCCATGTGCCTGTTAATTGCCTGTCAAGTCAAGATCTTATGGCAGGGCCTTTCTTGTTTTGACTTGCTAGGAATTTAGTATCAATCCTTGGATATGTCAAGTTTTTACTGGGGTTGATAGCAAGTAAAAAATGTTAAGTCGATTTATTTTATGGAACCTTTCTTGGTCTCGACCATGGACGATGCTCCATAGCTGACATCATTTTTATGGGAAAAGGCTAAGATGTTAATCCTATAATAATATTTAGTTGGGTTATCTTATCTCACGACTGTTTTCTGTGCAGGTTTTCTACAGTACAAGCTGCTGACAGAATAGTTGTAATGGATAGCGGAAAAATTGTGGAGGTAGGTCACTGGTTTTGTTTGGGTAAATTCCATACTCATCTAGCAAGGATGCACGATAGTAGTAGAGGTGTCGAAGGTCTTGTAAATCACTAGGGCACACATCTGGTATATGACTTGGATGTTTCACCTATACAGTATCTGGAAACAAAATCCTTGATATGTGGAAATTTATTCAGGTTAGACGAAAAGACAAGAAAAAAACAAACAAATAAATTTAAAAGAGCATACATTTCTTTATCCATTGCACGAGAATTTTTATAGGATATATATATATATATATATATATATATATATATATATATATATAATATATATATATATTATATATAGAGAGAGAGAGAGAGAGAGAGAGAGAGAGAGAGAGAGAGAGACTTATGTAATTCCAGAAGGATTCGAGTCCAAATCCTTCTCACTCAAATACCAACATCCGATATTCAAATACAAGATTCACTCCGTTGAAGTTGATCTATATTATTTAAGCAACTAAAAATCAAAAATCAAATGTTTTGAATACTTTTTGCCCATCCATTAAGCGACACAAAATGGATGGCCGAAAGTAGTGAGTTGGTTAAATTTATATCTTTAGACATACAAATTCTCGATCCGTTCATTTGATCATGATCTAAACATTTAAAAACCCATAGAAACTAATTTTTGTTAGGTTTCAAATGTTCTACACTGTTAAACTAACTAACTATTTAGGCCGTCTGGCTTTTTCCTACTTGATGCATGAACAGAAAGTATTTAAGATACTTGATTTTTGATTTATAGATACTTGAAATAATATAGGTTAGCTTCAACGGAATGGATCTTGTATTCGGATGATGTATGGTTGTATTTGAGTGAGAAGGATTTGGACTTGAATCCTACCGGAACTACACAAGCCTCTCTCTATACACACACACATACTTAGGTACATGCAGAAGGATTCGAGCCCAAATTCTTCCCATTCAAACTCAATCCCATGACATTCAATTTACGATCCACTCTGTTGAAGTTAATTTATATTGTTTAATGTAACTAAAAATAAAAAATCAAGTGTTTTAAATATTTTTTACCTATCCATCAAGTAGGCGCAAAATGAATTGCTAAAAATAGCATTTTATTTAGATCTATGACTTTAGACATATAAATTCTAAATTCGACCATATGATCATGATCTAAACATTTAAAAAAATCCACACCAATTTTTGTTAGGTTTCAAATATTATACACTGTTAAACAACTCACTATTTCGGTTGTTCATTTTGCGCTTACTTGATGGATGAGCAAAACTATTTAAAACACTTGATTTTTGATTTTTAGTTATTCTAAACAATACAGATCAATTTCAACAGAGTGGATCTTGTATTTAAATGTCATGAGATTAAGTTTGAGTGGGAAGGATTCGGGCTCGAATTCTTTTACTTGTACTCAAGTGTGTGTAACCTCAAGTTAGAACTTGAGGGTGTTAAAATTTGCTGATAGAGATTTGATCTTTTCGTTAAACGATAAAGATAACTGAAAGATCAATCATCGTCTTTAAATTTTATCAGAAACCTTGTGATTCATGCTGTTAACTTATATGCAGGTGAGAGATCATACCAAGCTTATAAAAAAGGATGGCTTGTACACAGGGTTGGTGAAACGACAAGCAGATGCCTTCGCATAATCCATAACTACTGAACATTCACAAGTTAATGTGTCTGTTCCATCAGTTATTTTTTTTGAGGAACAGATGAGCTTCAACATTACATGGCCTGATCTACAGTTGTTTCTATTATTTTTAAACATCCATTTTTATTTAGCCTAAGCAAAAAAAATTGAGAGCAAGGCTTAGTTGTTGTTGTTGTTGTAAGATTCTTTCTATTTTCAGAGTGATATTCTAAAAGGTCTCCTTTTCTATCCATCACTTATGTTTAACCAGCACAATTTTGAGCTTGTTGACAACTTCCTGTCAGCTATAATTCTCACAATGTAATGCCTAATCCAAGATTCAGTCTGCTTAATTTGACAGTCAATTACAGATCATGTACTGTCCATTTAGCCCTCCAATAAATCTACTAGTGCTTGAAATGATAATTCATCATTCGCGTCTTACTGTTCATGTTTAGTGGTATTATGGAAGAAGTTTGAAGAACAAGTCAGAAAAAGTGTTGGTGTTATGTTCAAATATGGCCATAATAAAATTGTATGTGATACTTTCTATTCAGTGATTATCAATTAGTTATTTGTGTGCACAAATATTGAGTTTTTAAGTTATTGAATTAATTATGAGATAATTAATTAGATATGAGATATCAAGATTCTTAGGTTGCATTGTATATATTAGGATGTAATAGATGTAGTTGTGGGAGATTAGATATTTAATTTCCGTGCATTTTGAATCATGTCACAGTTAAATTAAGTTTGGGAAGGCTTAATTAGATTAGTTACCACATGCATGCTGTGATTATATAACTATTATGATTCTCGTGATAAAAGATGAGATTTTGCATTGACGCAATTAATGTGTTAGGAATGCATTAAGAAGTTGATTATGAAAACTTGTCGCGGAAAATAATTGCATTGTCAAGATAAGACAATTTTTCATATGTTATGCATTTTATGCTCAAACCTGAGAGATTCATGAGAGGTGTTGTAATGAATAATTACACTTTCATTCACTAATGCAAGGTGGTTAAATTAAATAACTATTAAAGTGATGAGTTGGGTGCAATTTGACATTATTTTGATCTTGTAAGATTTTCAATGTCGAATCCACTATTCTTATGAACACCTATTACTAAACATTTGATTCAATTAGGGTAGTCTAAATTACTTGTTAGGTGTGACTGTAAATTAGATTTGCAAGAGCCCAATTGAGCCTAATGTATGTGGGATTGAGTGTTGACTAACATTGAGGCAACCAAGAGCAGCATAGTGAGTCGGGGTTACCACTCAGACGCCAAAAGAAACAACTCTTATGTTGATCAATATATATCACAGAGACACGTATGCCAACCAATCTTTTAATTCCTCAATAAAAAACCTCAATGGGAGTAGCTTGAGAGAGAGAGAGAGAGAGAGAGAGAGAGAGAGAGAGACTTGAGAGGTAACATTAAAATAAAGGCTTATTTTCTAGACACCCCATTAAACTTTTAGGGTTTTCTAAAAATATCCCTAAACTTCAATAATCTTAAAATACCCTCTAAACTATATGCTTTCCAGTTTTTCCTGTAATGCCATTAATGGGCATGCGAAATCACCCATTTATTCTTATCCCACGAACAGTTAAAACAATTCTTTAAAAATAAAATTACTATTATACTCTTAATTTTTTTTTTCAAATTTACTAAAACCTACTCACGCCCTCCTTTTCCTCCCCCTTCCCTACCCTAGATCCGTCAGCAATCCTGCCCTGCTCCATGAAGGACTTGGGGCACCATCCCAAAAGACTAGCCTTTTAGGTGGAGTTGCCCAAATCTTTATATAACTAAGACCATCCCCATGTCTAGATGTGTGACTATTTGTTCGACCAAAATCCCAACAATCTCCCCTCGAACAAAGAATCTCCCTGCAATCTTAACTATCTTCACACTGGAAGATCAAATGCTCCATCGAGATCCAACTCTTCACTGCGTGAGGCGACGACATGCCTTATGTGAAGCACTAACTGTAGTCGGTCACGTGCGCCCATTGCAAAGGAGGACCACTGTCAAATTTCTCGAGAGCCCAACATTAGCTTCACAGGGGCCTATTGCGCCTTTTTGCGTCATTGGGTTGAGCATGCCCATTTCGCCTTTGCGTCCACACACATGACTAAGTTCGGGACATGACTCTGATGTTGGGTATTTTATACTATTTTCTAAAAACATGCAATATCTTTTAAAAATTAAAATTAAGATAAAACAATAATTATACTAGCATGTAACAACAATTATAATTAAATAAAACAAAAGAACCTGGCCTGGGGAATGCAGTCGCGACGTCGCTGCCCTAAAGGATCAAAAGCCCGTCTCCTTGTCCAGACGTTGAATCGGCCTTGTCCCCTAGCGGTAAAAGATCCCCCGGATTCACCAGCACTCAGCCCAGGACGGTGGGCAGAGCCTCTGCTCAAATGAAGAAGTTGCCCAGAAAAATAAAGATGAAAAATTCTTTTAAACACTGAAGCCATTCTCACAAAGAGTAGTCTTCAGGTTTTCTTTTAAGATGAGAAAAGAAAAATGAGTTGTGTCTTTACTATTGGAGTGAGGGTCTATTTATAGAGTTAGAACCCAGGTTATTGTAACCACTCCAACAGAAAATCCAAGCAGTTGAGATATTTTCTCAACCGATTTAGATTCTCAGACTTGGTCAAAGTTGACTTAGTAAAACAAAATCTGAAATAAAAGCTTTTCCTTTTATTTTAATACAAAAATCCAACAGTCCCCCCAAAAGCTTGAATTTCAGGAAGACATAATAAAACAAATCAATAACAATCAAATCATAAAACACGAGTAAAATTTGGGCAACATCATACTGTGAATTCGGGGTCGATAGCTTACGGCCTTGAATCTACCCTTAGTGAATTTTATCGCCACCTGAGAGACATAATGGACTACGCCTTGAATTAGGCCTCTTTAACCAGATATTGATAAAAGACACACACAATAAGTCTTCATTTATTGAGCGAGCGGGTTGAGCGTTAAAGGCCATGCTCACAATAACCGACTCATGAGAGTTTCTAGGGTCAGCCCTGCCCCCCCAACCGCGGCCATCACGGTTCCTCTCACGTAGGTAAGTCCTCCAAGGGTACTACAGCTGGATAGTATACCCTCCACACTACATGCGTTGGACTTATTAAGAGTTAAACTCATCCTTACCTAGCTGTATCATAAGAGCATCTCACCATAGAGAAGGGGTAGTAGCTACAACGCTACATATAGGATATAAATATATCCGGGTTGATGCTCCACACGAGTTTCACCAGTCCAGCTTGTTACTACCACATTGAACCTCTTTCATGGAACCAGCTCCCAATCAAGTAGGTTGGGTTCCCGCTGTCGGTGAACTCTACTATGGGCTTAACCCCATCTCCCTCGATGAATCTAGGAATATACTCCTAGAAAGACCCTTAATCAGAATGACTTTATTTTTTTTTTTCTCGGGTCAGAAAATTGGCTTAACAGCCTTTATTTTCAAGTTATGACAGTCAGAGATTTAACCCTTCATGACCACATTATTATGACTCTTGACATCTTTTATTAGACCTATAAAGTCTTTGGGTAATTGTCAGAGTCTTCCCAATTTGAAACTATAAGGTAGTTATAAAGTTTTTCCTTGTAACCTTAGTTTCAAAAGAACAAATTATACCATAATAGTTTATGATAAAGCATATATACATTATATTTGATTATTCAAATATTTAAAGTATATATGTCTATATTCATATGCAAAAGAATAGTCAAGAAATTTAGGCAAATCTAACTTTATTAGATCCCAATTAAAGTTAGATGGGGAACAAAACTACACATGGCTATTCATCATCCTGTACATGACTAGGATTCCAATTCTAGCTAATTTATTATGGTCCGAGCATTATTTACATCAGATTCAATGTTAAAACTCGAATCAACCATAATTTATGATCAGGGCTAATTCTAGACAGATTTAATTGGATATATATAGCAGAATAAGTTAGAATTCAATAAAAGAGTAGCAAGATATTTTAAAAGAACTTGAACTAATTATAGCATGCAATTCACACACAAAATTAACATAAAAAGTTGACAACTCCTTAGATGAAGTGTTCAATGTGTTTTATCCAATACATAAAGCAACAAATAATTAAAGTATCAAATTACAGAATTATTGCTGTTGTCTCACATGAATCCAGGACAAAAGAGAAACTTTTTTTTTTTTTTATTAGCAAGTCAATATATGCTAAACATTTGGAGACCATAAGACAAGTTCAAATAAATGGAATCTAAAGGCATTCACATGACACCCATCTGTCATCTCAATATAAAAAATTGGCTCTTTATAAGGTGTGATTTAACAAGATTGACCAAAAGTAGATGGATAAGAAATAGTTTTCATACTTCATCAAGATAAAGGTAATAAACATAAATGTGTATCCAAAATGGGCAGTATTCCATAATGATAAATTTAGTGAATTGTATTTAAAGAATACATAAGAAATGGCTTGTGCAATATATCCTGTGTAAGCAATTATAGAAGTGTCTCAGATATAAATAGTCCCCATATTCCAGGTTAAAGTGTGGTCAAAGACTTGAAAAGTACAACAAGTCAGGGGTAGAGAGAACTTACACCAACACTCATTGTGCAATTAATAAGAAATATTGCAATTAACAAACAGATGAAGACCCATTGACTTCTAGAATCTGAGATTAAACTAGAAGATTTCTCTACCATAAAGTTCTCTTCCTAGAGATACTATCATGTTGCAAAGGAGAGTTCAGTACGTTCCACAAGACCCAGTTCCTCAGAAGTCCTTCTCAAAAGTAAAGCTGAGTAAGTTGCAGGTGAAATTAAAATTTTCTATAAATAGGATATGCAGAGATAAGTCTTGAGCCGTGAACTACCTGCCTCAAAATTATGTGCTTATTGTGAGGTGAATAGTAAATATGTTCCTAAATAAATGAATTTGCAATGCAAACGTGGTCACATATGACTGCCGAAAAATCAATAAGATTCACCAATCAGATAATTTAGATTCAACAATAAAATAAAAGTGATAAGATGGAAAAACAAACAACAAATAAGGCATTGACAATAATCAATATTTCTGAAATGCTACAACGAGTTATATCAGAAATTTTGATGGAACAACATAAACTTCTGGCAACTAACCATTGCAATTTTCGTCAGTATAACCAATTAGATGAGAGATATTAAAGATATAATACTCATAGGAGTTTATCTTGGTAGATGATAGCACACGCACGGGCACTATATCTCCACGTATGTGATACACGAAAAAGGGAAAACAATAGTAGAAAGTATATTACAGATCATTAGTGTTTAAACAGAAAAATAGCTGCAGAATAGGCTGTTAAAGTATATCATAAATCATTCCCCAGCAACAAGAGGATTCTTATATGGAGCAAGAAGAAATCAACGATAGGAAAAAGGAAAAAAAATTGTCTGCACCAGGACTCCATAATAAGGACAAATGTCAGGGAGAGCTCTAATGTTAGAGATATGAAATGGTAATAGTGATGAAATTTAATCATTATGGTATGTAGAGAGCAACAAGCATGCATCCAAAAATATATGACATCATACCTCTTGAGTGAGTATAGATATCATGTACCTGGGACCAACCTTAGAAAACTATTCAAGTCAAATATATTAATATCAATCATATGTAATCATGCCTGAACCATATACCATGATTAAATGATGACAGAAATTGAGCATTACCATTATGAAAAGAAATAGAAAGTCTGGCCAGAAGTAGATTATAAAACAGAATAAAATAAACAAAACATAGACATAAAATAAGCAAGTGCAGAAATCTGAGAGTGCGGGAGACATTCAAGTAGATTAACACCAGTGTGATTTTCAGTATGTTATATACAAATTGAAAAATATAGTATGACGTCATGTTTAAAGATTAAGATCCCATAAAAGATGAAGTATGTCGAGTTGCACTTATTTCCAACAGAATAAAAGATTAAACATAATGCACATCTCAACATCTAAAAGAATACAGTTAATGTCACATGACTGGATGCTTAATTTGAAACCACTTACAGATAGAACAACTTCCATCATCAAGCACCGAGTTCATACAAACAAAAAACAACTAAAGTTTTGTTAAAAATCTAGCCATATTAGTACAATGAGGCCTGAAAGTGAAATAAACCATCAGTTGCAATAGGTTCTCAGACACATGGTTGTGTGATGCTGGAGGCAGGATTTAGTCAGATAAGGAAAGGGTGGCAATATCGAAACATAGTCTATAACAATGATCAATATTTCCAAGAACACAGATGGGGAGAAAGATAAACCACAGAATCAATGTCTTTCAAGTTTCAGTTATGTTACCTCTTACGGGCAATACTTCAAACAGCTGGTGTCCTCTTGAATTTCATTATTACATCTTGTTGATCCCAGCTAGAAACCCAATTACGAACACATAACGTATACAATATAAATTGATTGTAAATGGTCAACAGCAAATGGAATTTTGACAAGGAGACAAAATCTACCACAAAGATCATCATCAAGTACACAGTGAAAACTGAAGAGCCTAACAGAAATGCATGTGAATACTAATATACAAGGCATCTACAACATGATTTACTAGTGACCAACCAGTCAAATTATAAGGAAGTTATTATCTCAATGCCAACTAGCAGAAAACCCCAAATTCAAATGAAACCTCTCAAATTGAAATTTCCATTTCAGCAAATAAAGCTACACTAGAATTTCAGAAACACCACGTGCTTAATTTCAAAAAAAAACTTTTACAACAATCTGAAAGTTAGATTAATATATACAACAATCTGAAAGTTGTTCAGACATGACAGTCACCTCTTGAAGGATGGAAAGAAGGGAATTGTGACATTTTTCTAAACTGTCATGCTTCTGGCATATCAGGATATCTAAAAATTTGTTCAATGGTTGTTCGACTCTATGATCCTTAAATTTTAACTGACATTAAGCATTTAAAAATAAAATAATGCTAAGGCATTATGGAAGAAATAACTAATAGGTACATAATACCAATCTGCTCCCATTTATATCTTCTTTTACTTCTAGTTACACATTCTATCACATAAAACCAGACGGAGAGAGAAATGCCCAAAAAAAAAAAAAAAAAAAAAACATCAGTAGTTGGCAATGCATCTCTAATCAAGGACACTTAGCATTCTATTTTCTTTTTCTACTTCACATTCTCTCTGTACATGCAAGAAAACACAGTGATACCATAAAATATTTTGATATGTTAATATCAATAAAAACCAAAAAGAATTGTGCAGAGCAATAAACTCTTCAGCAAATAATAGCTGGGAAAGCATGAACCTAGAGTGAGAAATACAGAACGGCTTTTGTTTTCTAACTTACAAGATGTTCTATTTGGCAATTACTACAAAGAAAACTATTGTATGTGACGGAAGATTAAAAAGTGGACTTAGGTGAGGAAATGAACTCTAAAGACATAATGCAAATAAACACATCAGCATGCATTACTCCTTTTGGCAATTAATTAAAAGAAAAACATGCAGAATGACCAGCAAAACATTAATAATAAACTAAAACTAAATTCCTCACGTATGTATTTTGATCCTTTAGATTGTTGGGTATTTTATACTATTTTCTAAAAACATGCAATATCTTTTAAAAAATTAAAATTAAGATAAAACAATAATTATACTAGCATGTAACAACAATTATAATTAAATAAAACAAAGAACCTGGCCTGGGGAATGCAGTCGCGACGTCGCTGCCCTAAAGGATCAAAAGCCCGTCTCCTTGTCCAGACGTTGAATCGGCCTTGTCCCCTAGCGGTAAAAGATCCCCCGGATTCACCAGCACTCAGCCCAGGACGGTGGGCAGAGCCTCTGCTCAAATGAAGAAGTTGCCCAGAAAAATAAAGATGAAAAATTCTTTTAAACACTGAAGCCATTAGTCTTCAGGTTTTCTTTTAAGATGAGAAAAGAAAAATGAGTTGTCTTTACTATTGGAGTGAGGGTCTATTTATAGAGTTAGAACCCAGGTTGTTGTAATCACTCCAACAGAAAATCCAAGCAGTTGAGATATTTTCTCAACCGATTTAGATTCTAAGACTTGGTCAAAGTTGACTTAGTAAAACAAAATCTGAAATAAAAGCTTTTCCTTTTTATTTTAATACAAAAATCCAACATCTGATACCACACTTGGGGCATCATTCCAAAAGACTAGCCTTTTACTTTTAGGTGGAGTTGCCAAAGTTTTATATACCCAAGGCCATCCTCACGTCTAACCGATGTGAGACTATTTGTTCGATCAAAATCCCAACACTCCCCTCCCCTAGATCCGTCGGTGGCAGCGGCGCTGCCCCTCCCCCTCCCCTCCTTCCATCTCCTCCCCCCTCCTATTATGTTCCCAAACAAACCCACAGCCAACTTATCAAGTCCGACCTCCATAGGACCCAACAAGTCGTCGAGCTCTCCGCCTTCTCCTAGGCCCTTCGCCGACCTCTCCTACGCCCTTCGCCTCCTCAGCTCTGCACCCGAGCCCAACCACTTCATGCACAACACCATCATCTGAGCCCACTCCCTCAGTTCCGACCCAATCCTCGCCGGAGAGGGCCATCGAGTTCTATCTCAACATGCTCCTCTGTGGCGCCGAGCCCAACTCCTACACCTTCCCTTTCCTCCTCAAATCCTGCGCACTGGCCCTCGCGTCTCGCGAAGGACAACAAATTCACACACGAATCTTGAAGATCGGACTCTGCTCTGACCACTTCATTCACACCTCACTGATCAATATATTTGCGAGGACTAGCGAATTATGCGGTGCCCGTAGTGATGCTGAGAATGTGGTCGCTTTTACGGCTTTGATCAATGGGGACTTGTTGCAGGGTAGTTTTGATGATGCCCGTCAGCAATTTCACATATTTAATTAGGATTTAGTTAGAATTAATTAGAATTTAACTAAAATTTAATTAGGATTCAACTTAAAACATTAAAACTCGTGTAGATAAAGATAAAACCGTCTTAGAAAATGTACGTGAGAAACACGTGCCGCCTCCCAAACGGCCAGCTGATGACATAGGGTTTCTAAATATTTTGAGATAATTTAGGAGGATATTATGGAATTATTGAAGTTTAGAGAGTATTTTAAAATTTTTTTGAAAGTTTAATAGAGTATTTAGAAAATAAACATAAAATAAAATAAGAACTGTGTGATCAAGTATGATTTTGAACTAAGACTTAAATGTATAATTTTCATCTATTTTAAATTTTTGTAGCTTTATAATTTAGGAGGCCCTATGCGTTCTCGCCAATGTCACATGGTCCATTGGTAAAACAAATGAACAGGTGATGGAAGGTCCCAAGCATGAACAGACCCATGGGGGGCACGTGGGGGCATGTAACCCCGTTGAAATTTATGAAAGCCCCCCTATAAATAACGATTTGTTATTTGGCCCTTGAAAGTTCTCAAAACCCCTCATATGCCTAACGTTTTTTTATTAGTCATTTGAAACTTCAAACAAACTTTTCAACTATCCCTAGAACTTCTTGTTCATCCTCTAACATTTCATGAGAACTTATATGATGATTTTTATTTTTTACACACTATCTTTATAAACAAAACTAATAGGAAAGAGATTTTTTTTTCACATGACTCTTTTAGAAACTTTGTCTGTCTGTTTGTCTTCATCTGCGAAAGAGATCGTCGACCCCTCAGCGCTCCCTCTTTCTTCCTCCTCTTTCTTCTCCTCTTCTTTTTTTTCCTCTTTCTTCTTCTATTTCTTCGTCGTTTTTCTTTTTTTCCCTCTTTCCTCTTCTATTTCTTCATCGTTTTTCTCTTAATCGATCGATCAGCTTCTCACCAACTGTACACTAAATATAAAATCATTCCCCGACCCCGCTAGCTCTCTCTCTCAAGTTCTAGAAGCCCCCGGGCTAGCATCATCCCTTGATAATCCTACACGTACACAGCGGTTTCGGTCCCGCATCCGGATAAAACTTGGGTGATAAAATCCCAACCCGATTTCCAACTTACCCGTTTAGGCTGAGCTCGGTGTCTACCGCAGAGTTCGATTATCTTCTCTTCTTCGGTCTTCTTCAACAATCAAGTCGCACTGCGCTCCCATCGACGATGATGATCGCTGCGGGCCCCACCGCCGACCCTGCCGCCGCGGCGTCGGCAGCGTCTGTCACGGCGGCAGCAGCCTCTTCATCCGCCTCTCTCCCAACCAACCGCCCATTCTCCTTCCACCACCGCCTCTACGAGTTCGCGAAGGCCGCCCTCATCAAGATCTTCGTCTCCCCCTACGCTACCGTCTGCGACCTTTACTGCGGGCCCGGAGCCGATGCTGACAAGTGGGACGAAGCTCAGATCGGCCACTACATTGGAATTGGTGCGTTCATCTCAAACCCTAAGTTTTCTCTCCCCATCTATTTAGATGTCGACTTGCTTTTTGTAACCTTTTTCTCGAATTGAGCAACAGACGAGGCTTCTTCTAGCATTAGCGAGGCTCGGGAGCTCTGGGAGAGCGACCTGAAGCCCTACACTGCCGAATTCTGCGAGTTTGACCCCTCTGTTGTAAGCTCAATCAATATCGCAGAAGTTTAAAAAAGTATGTTTGCCATTGGAATTTGGAAAATGTAAATTATTTTTTTCCAAAATGAATATGTGACAGGAAAATTTAGAAGCGTATTTGCAAGATAAAGGCATTCCCGCAGACATTGTTTGCTGCTTGCAGCATTTGCAGGTGAATTTGATTTTAGTGGTGATTGTACATTGCAATGTATATTATTATCTGTGATGTTCGATAAACGTAGGATTTCTTTCTGTTCAGGTTTCCTTTGAAAGTGAGGAGAGAGCAAGGAGCCTTTTGCAGAATGTATCGGCTATGCTTAGACCTGGGGGATATTTCTTTGGTATTACTCCGGATTCATCTACCATATGGTTTGTACTTAAGATTGTTAGATACTGTTTATTATAGCAAGATTTGAATGTACCACATTATTGCTTGGATATCATATGCTTACATTTTTAGGATATGTTGCAAGAGTTCAGTAACTTCAGTTAGGATGCAAGAGAAATGAGAACGATAATCAAGAACTAAGAGCTAGGCATTTCTATTTGAAAATGTGGGTGTGTTTTTAATAAATTTCTTAACAATTCACCCTTGGGTTCACATTTGATTTGGGAGGTTTATATTCTTAACTGGGAACATGAGAATGCAAGGAAAACTTCATAAAATGTTGAATCAATGACATGATGATGAAGTACTATACTAGTGAAGAGATGTAATTTGTCATATATAACAGATAAAAGATATGCAAAGACGCCTAGGTAATATTTTAAGTAGAACTCCAGGAGGAAGTCTGTTGACTGCTAAGTTTATTGGAACAAAATTAAATTACTTTGTGACACGTGATGCAAGAAATAATTGTTAAATTTATAACTTCAGGATGGCTCATGGAAAGGTCTGAGGCTTTTTAAGAATTGAGTATAATGCATGGGAAAGTCAATAGTCCATACAGACCAAATCCAGTACCAGTCCTCATTGACCTGTGATCTTCCAAGAGTATTTTATCATCTGCATACGGTTTCTGTTGGACAAATTTTAACTATTTAAGAATCAGTAACTTATCATGGATGTATGTAACCAGTGGTTATCATCTAGCGACCCTAATTCTATTACCTTTCAACTACTTTATCAACAGTAATTATGCCAGAACCCTTGAAAATGGGTCACACCAGGAAAGACACTAAATTCTTAGTTTTGGTGCTATGACATAACAGTAGTTCAAACTGGTCACTTGCATTCAAACAGTTCATCTTCCTTTTTGGTATCATTATTTGGTACTTTATCCACTTAATTGGATGTCTGGTCCCTTGCATTCAAACAGTTCATCTTCTCATATGGTATACTTGTTTGGTACTTTATCCACTTAGTTGCATGACATTTGTATGGATAGCTATTTCACCCTTGACAGGAAGCTGCATTGCTAAAAAAATGTGTTAGGACTGATCCGTGGGATCTGATTTCTCACTATTAGAAGGCTCTACAGACTGACTTTTCTCATGAAAACAGTAAATTCTCATTCAAGTTACATTGTTGAAGGCGATCTTCTGTATGTGGGTAATTGATCCCTTATTCTAATCTTGTTGTATTAGTTGATCAGAGCTTTCCCCACATTGCATTAGGTCTCTTGGCACTCATTGCTGATTCTTTTATCCTTGCCACTTGAGTGGATTTGTAGGAATAGGAAGAAGGGCACATACATGAGATAATCTTTCTATTTAAATTGTGAACATTGCAGCCATCCTCTATTTAAGTTCCCTTAAAGAGTTTATTACCTACAGCATCCATGATCTGTCAATTTTACAGTTGGATCATTCCCATGCTACAATTCTTGATAACTTTCAGGACAAAGTACCAGAAGATTGTTGAAGCTGCACACAACAAGGGATTGAAGCCAAATTCAGTTCCAAACTGTATTAGATCAGAAAACTATGTCATTACTTTCGAGGTTGAGGAAGAAAAGTATGGACAATGAACATTTGAGCGAGCTAAAGTTTACTTAAATTTCTTGTTATTTGCTCGCTTTATGAATACCTTGCTTACCTTCTCAACCTGGATGTGCATATGAACGTTCAGATTCCCTTTGTTTGGAAAGAAATATCAGCTGAAATTTTTTGAGGATGCCACTTCTGAAACTCAATGCCTGGTGCATTTTCCAAGCTTGATCAGGTTAAGCTTTATAACTTGTGTGCTTGCCTTTTAATTTCACCAAAAAGTCGTTTACTAAGTTTTAGCACTGAAAGCAATATAGTATATTAGGTTGGCTAGAGAGGCTGGATTGGAATTTGTGGAGATACAGAACTTGACTGAATTTTATGATGATAACAGGTAAAAATTTCTTGGCTTCATATCCGTACATTAAGAAAAAAGATATGACTATGAGTCTTAGGCTTGGTTTACCAGCAAATGATTTTGTGATGTTTTGGCCCAAAGATAGAAATCAATAAAGCAGATCTTAAATTTGAATATCCCAGGTTTTTTTATGTTCCCGCTATGAAGGAACTTTAAAAACTTTTGCTATTTTTAGATGTTATTCAGCTCCAGCTAACATTAGGTACTCGACTTTGCTCAAAGAGCACAATTTGCAGGAATACTGCAGAGTTACGGCCCACATTTTACGGATCCCCGAGGAAGGCTCCTCATTCGAGCGTTTGATGTGCTAGGTTACATAATTTTGTTGCACATTCTTGTCATGATTTCATGTCAACAATGTGGTGTACTAACTATACCATCAACCTTCTGCAGGTTTGTATGCTACCTTTGTGTTTCAAAAGACTGATCCAGATACGGCTCCCCAATTTTTACGCCTTTGTTGCCTGACGGAGATCAAATGTATGAAGAGGCAAGTATTTCTTAATTATCTAGTCAGACTCACATTTCATTCTCTCAGTCCTATTTATATTTGGACCCTTCTGGTCTCTCTGTTGAATCAGCAGAATGAATGGCAAGAGAATTTGGGGCATCAAGTGTCATCCATGGATGAAGAGAGGAATGGGCAGGCGGACACTGTGCATCTGGATCGTCCTCCCAATCAGGAAAAGGGTATCTTGGGTCCTGGGCCAGCTGACTTAAGGTTTGTGGAGCCATTTAAGGGTGTTCAATATCCAGTTCACAATCCAGACGAATCGTCTTGGTGAATTATATCACATCTTTGATGAAATTTCCAGTGTTTGGCTTAGAGTTGGTTTTGGGAAGTTCCACATTCAACGGATTTGTGCTGTAAAATTGCTTCTGATTCAACAAATGAAATGCAGCAGTGTTGAAGGATTTTGCTTATGCATGTAGTTTAGCTACCTACCTGTTGGATTTCAGCTCAGCATTTGCGCTTTGGTAAAATCATGCAACAATGTATCATGTAGAGTTCAGTTTGAGGGCATTGTCTTCTTACTGCGGGTTGGATTTTCTTTATTTTATGAAGAGAAACCTGATCTCTGGGCTGTTATGCAAAGTTGCAAACCACAGGATGCTCTGGGAAGATAAGGTCTTCTTCCTTTACTGTGAAATGATCTTTACGTTATTGCAGTTCACATCATTATATTTTGTTCATAAGCAATTATTAACAATTGTTAAAGAGTCCTCGTTGAATAACTGATGCGAAAATCAAGGCACCGAGATCATGGTGTATTTACCATCGTTGGGGAAGACAAGTCAACTCAATATAGATTCAGTATTTTTATTAGAGGATTACTAGTTTCTATTTTTTATTTTTTAATTTTAGTAATTGTATTAAGATTTTTAGTTTTTTTTCATGCCAGTGTTCTTTTCGTGTACATAAAGGTCTCATGTGTTTACTTTTTCAAGATATAAGAAAATCAATGAAAATTTGCTATTCTCTTGTGTTTTTGTTTTGAATAATGAATTCTTTTTTTAGTAGTAGTGGTCTTTTTAGTAGTAGTGGGATGCCTTATTAGACCCCGATAAGTGATGTGATATCCTAATTGGTTTATTGATTACTAAATATTTCTATTCCCTTTTCTACCTCTCATATTAAATTTCTTCCTTTCTCAAATTATTGCCAAGTTCTCGTCGTCGTCCACTACTCTCACCTTCATCGACAACCGCTTTATCGCCTCCAAGATGTAACGGTTTCAGTTTCCAATAACTTCAATTGACATAAATATTCTTATTAATCAACAAATTAACATAATCATCCCTAATTACTTAAAAATTTCGGTAGCATATCCTCTGTATACAAGATATAAATATATACAATTTCGGCTAACAACAACCTGCTTATCATCAAATAAGATTCTTCACCAAATTCCAACCATCATGTAGTATCATCTCACAAAATTTCAATTATAAGAATAATCAATTCACTATTTCGGCTTGACATAGCCTACTTATATATTTAAACAATAACATACGCTCGAAAGTATTCCTCTTGGCATCAACAATCTATACAAAAATTATTTCCCAAATCCAACTCCAGATAAAGACTATAATCACTTTTGTTGGCCCAAAGGTCTATCACCCTAGTTTTGATGATGATCAACTCATGAAGTTATGTTTACTAATGATCTTGTGTTTAATTAGTGACAGATTCATTATCAAGATCTTAGTAGGTGCATAGCTCAACAAAGGATAAAATGTCAAGATTTGGAGCTAGCACGGTGTGATCCAAGGAGCTTTTGGATCAAGCTTGGACCAAGTCAAGAAGATGAGAAGCCTTCAAGTGAAGACTTCAAGAAGATGAAGACTTGTGTCTAGGTATAAGATTTAGTTTTTTTTAGAAAAGAATTTTAACCAAAATCCAAACATGTATTCAAGTGAAGATTTCAAGTGTTTTGTTGATTTTGGTTTTCATGTTTACATATCTTTTTAACCAAACTTAGATATTTCATCTATTGTAAGGTTTCACCAATTAAAGGTTCACCTAGGGGGGGGGGGTGAATAGGTGATGGCTAATCTAATGGTCACTTAATGCCAAATGATGAATGATGCGGAAACTAAAAGCAATTATGACCTAATTAAAACTTCTTACACTATACATTATGTATAACACAAGAGTGTTGCCGAATTCCCCGTGAAGGGCTCTAGACAAACTCCTCTAGATTCCCTTGAATGGGTTGAGGTGCCGCGTTGGCTCTCTTGGTTGAATACAAGTGTTAGTCAACAATCCCAAGCAAGTATATCAATTAAGCACAATGTATATCAAGCATGTAAATGAAAGCACAATAAATAGCATGCAAGATATAAAGTAAGGGAGAGAGAGAGAAATGGCAATCGCAAACACAAAGGTATGTTTCGAGGTTCGAGCACACTTGCTCTACATCCCCGCCTTCGACACACGAAGGATTTCCACTATGCAAGATCCCAATGGATCTCTCCTCGGTGCCGCAACACCTACAAGCCCTCGGACTCTCTAGTCCCATACACACCGCAAGCTCACTAGTTCGCCGAGGCCGCACCTCAAACACGAGTTCGCACCCGAATCCGAAAACACCAAGTCCTCACTAGGACCCAAACAATCGCGAACACAACCGTCCGCCTCCTCAAAGGAACAAGAAATGAAATCTTAGTGATCTAAACACTTTGATCACCAATGAAAGCTCTCACTACAACACACCTATAGGATGAATAATAAATGGATAGCTCAAGTGTGGTGTGAGAAAAATAAGGAAGAGAATGGTGGAGGAAAACTCAAAGAATCTCTTTTAAACTCTCTAAATAAAACTCCCTTTGGATTGGAAGTATTTGCACTCAAATATGTGGAGAAAACTCTTTTAAAAGAATGGGAAAAACTGGCTCAAAGCTCTCCTAAAATCTTGGCTCAAAATAATGACCAAACCCCCAAATTTATAGGTCAGAAAATATAGCCGTTGGGGTCTGTCAGAGCTGCCGGTCGACCCGTGCGGTCGACCGCCAACGGTCAGAAATCAGACCGTTGGAGCCACGATCGACCGCCTGGGTCGACCGACCCACTGGAGCTGAGAGTCAAACTCTCTGTCGGTCGACCCGTATGGTCGGCCGAACTTTCCAGAGAGCTCTGCTCTCTGGAGCGGTCGACCCCTACGGTCGGCCGTCCTCCAGTGCACAAAGGTGTGCACGTTTGTACACGTCGGTCGACCGGTCCGGTCGGCCGACTCCAGGATTAGTCGACTTATAAAGGCTACTAGTCGACTTATCCGAAGCCTGAAACAGTTTTCTGGGATTAAAAAGTTAGTCTTTTTGGCTCAAATAAAATCCCATAAAATACTTAAAAATCTACAAAAATAGTTTTACCAATATACTTTGATATACAAACATGCTTGCACAAAATCAAGGCATGTTATAAAAGATTGGACTATTTTTGTAAGTTGGAAATATTTGGCTCATGATAAAAACTGTATTTACCAAAACAATATTTTTCTAAAACATGTTTTTCCAAATCTTTGTTCTTCCAAAACATCTTCAAATACAAAAACAAGATATTATAATTCATTTTAAGGCATAGTGTGTATGGATATGATCCACTACACAATCAAGATGAAATATCTATGTTTTTGACATTAAGCTCTAAATAAGGTTTTGGTTGAAACATATAACTTTGAAAACCAAAAATCAAAACTATGTTTTTCCAAAAAGAAGGTCTTTTCTAAATCTGAAAATTCTTTTATGAAAAGACAATTAAATCAAGAGTGTGTGTGTGATATATACTTGAGCAATCCACCAACTATCTATCCTTTACATTTTACTCTAAAACAAAAACAAAATCTTATACTTAGACACAAGTTTTCATCTTCTTGAAGTCTTCACTTGAAGGCTTCTCATCTTCTTGACTTGGTCCAAGCTTGATCCAAAAGCTCCTTGGATCACACCGTGCTAGCTCCAAATCTTGACATTTTATCCTTTGTTGAGCTATGCACCTACTAAGATCTTGATAATGAATCTGTCACTAATTAAACACAAGATCATTAGTAAACATAACTTCATGAGTTGATCATCATCAAAACTAGGGTGATAGACCTTTGGGCCAACAATCTCCCCCTTTTTGATGACAAAACTCATGGAGTTATATATGCATGAATTAAAGTAAAGCTTCAAAGAAGCTCCCCCTTAACTCATGCATAGACATAAATAATAAGATATGGCAATGAGGCACATGAATATGTATGCAAGTATGGAGATAAAACATGCAACAAGCATAAATCAAAATCTTTTTCTCCTATTTGCAATACAAAACTTATATGCACAAACATAAATCTTACTCAACCATGCATATAAACTCAAAATCTTTCTCCCCCTTTTTGTCAATCATCAACAAAGGGTTCAAAGTAAAATCAAATCAAACAAATTTTTCTCCCCCTTTTTGTCAAACACAAAAAGATCAAGAAGGGGTTAAACAAATCAATCAATAAAGTTTTATATGCGATATACATTCATGAAGAGGAAGACGCTAAGTTAGCTTCCCTACACATATGCATTACATGAAGAAGGGATGACAAGCCCTAACTCACATAACACATATTATGTAATGCATAAGAGGAGATGTGAAGCTCCCCCTACACACGTATATCATATAAAGAAGAGTTGTCAAGCTCCTCAATTTATAATATACTCAACATGAATTCATATGTAGAAGAGATGTTAAGCTCTCCTTGCATATAGGAAATACATACCAAAACATTTTTTTTAATTTTTCTTAAACAAAATTTTAAAGGTATCAGGGTTCTTGTAAAGCAAACAAATTTTTAAGATACCAAATTGAAAGTAGTCATTATTGTAAAACATATTGATACCAATTGAAATTTAACAAATATGAAGTTGAAGCATTTTGATATCAATGGTAAACATAATGATCAAAATTTTTATTTTTCATCATTAACTTTGTGCTTTTTAAAAGTGTGAACCAATTGAAAGTTAAGCACATGAAAATCATATATATGTATGAAATGAGTATACCAATTGACATTGATACATACATATATAAGAAAACAAAGTATGAGTATATACAAAAATTATCAATTTAGATACCAATTGAAAGAGTCCAATGATACCAATTGACATAACAATAAGATCAAGTGTATATCTCATAACCTACCACCCTTCATATGCTCAAGATAGAAGATTTTCAATGAAGCATACAAGGCATAATCGCCCATCCATCCTCCCATAGATGGTAAGGGTTTTCAAAAATAGATTTGAAAAATAAGCTTTGTTTGAAAAACTCTACCAAATGAAGAATAATTAACTAGTTAAAATAGTTTTTTGAAAACTAGTTAAAGATCCTTCAAAAGACATCAAATCATATGTTTTTCATAAAACATAACTAGATACACAAAAATTTAAGCACTCATGATCTATAAGGCTCAAAATGATTTTAACAAAAGTGTGAGTGTTAAACGATCATGTAAATAGCATTTTTATGAAAATAGTCAATGAAGCTCAAAAAGATCAAAAGTCACATTTTTAACAAAAAACACGAAAAATCATTTTTTTTTATCAAAACACTAATCTTCATGGTATATGTATGATTAATCCAATTCTAACAATACGCATACATATCCCAAATATAAAAGAGTCTATTAAAGATGTTTGCATGAAGGCAAGAGACTCACGGGTATACATGTATATTTATTAGATTTGAATTAAAAATGCATATACATGAAGTAAAGTCATAAAATAGGCATAACAAGTATAAATGAAAGAATCATCAAAACTAGACTATGCATATGCAAATAGTGGGTACAAATGAGCATGAAGTTCAATCATATATGAATCAATTGTAATTCACTATTTGTATATGTATACATGCAAGTTTTGATAAAATCTACATTTAAACATGTAAATACCACATGAAGCACACAAAAAATATGAACATGCTATATGATATATGAAATTAAAAGCATGTGCATAAAAGTAGGAGTTTAGAGAGTGTTACCAACTCCAAAGCTCCAAATATGGTGGTTGTCCCACCAAAGCTCCTTGATAGTGATGCGTCTAAGATGTGCCCATAAAGTCCATTGCATCCACTACCAAGGCACCAAATCTCTCACGTTTTGTGAGAGCCCTCACCTACATCAAAAGCAAATGGTGGGGGTTTTGGTACCCATATTTTCTTGGGTCCTTTGGGGTTAGTCTTATTGTAAGGCACCCAAACATTTTTATTTTTAGCAAAATTAAAATGATGCAATCTATCATAACAAAACTTTGCTAAATGGCCTTTGCGGCCACAATGTGTACATATGTACACCTTAGTATGCTTATGTGTAGGAGTGTGATCATGTTGTGCAACATAAGCAAATGCATGATGTGAATGTGCATGAACATGAGGAGTTTGTTTCTTTGCAAATAAGGACTCCAACCTAGTATGGTTAAATGCACACGAGTTCAAAGTTGAACTCAAACTATCTATTTTAGTTTTCAAATTCTTAATCTCACTATCATCAATGGTAGCATGTAAAGAGTAGTGAGAAATGAAATCATTTTTCTTCTTTTTAGAAACATTTTCTTTTTCCTTTTCTTTTTCAAAAATTTTCTTTTTCAAAGAGTTGTTTTCTTGAAAAACAATTTCTTTTTGAGTTTCCACCAAAATAATTTTATCTTTCAAAATAGTGTTCCCTTCACATAAATCATTCAATTTAGACATCAAGGAAACATTTTCATTTTTCAAAAACTCATTTTCCTTTTCTAAGCATGCAATCTTAGTTCTAAATGAATCTTGTTCTATATGCATGCAATCAAATTTCTTTTTCAAATTTTTATTATCTTTCTTAATCATGTCATATTTTTCAAGCAATAATTGACAAAATGTAGAAAGCTCTTCATATGACATGTTATTATCCTCATCCTCGGATTCGGAAGTTACCTCAAGGGGGTTATCCCCTTGGACCATATAGCACACGTTGGAGGTGTCGCTTTCAACGTCCGAATCGCTCCCCGCATAGTATTGATCATTTTCGCCAAGGGAGAGGAGGGTGTTCCAAACTACAAAAGCCAAATCAAAGTTAGAAACCCTAGATAAATAATCATCATTTAGGGTTGACTTTAAAGCATGAAGGGCTTTTGCATTAGCCTCAAAATTCTTACCATCTAAACAATATGCATTATTAGTAGTGGCAAGATAAACATGATAACCTAGGGCTTTGAGGTACAAGGACATCTTCACCTTCCATATATGGATGTTAGCAATGTCAGACATGGGTGGTGACATGAAGTCCATGGTGTGTGTACAAAAATATTGTGATTAGCCTAAAAATAAGGATCTTTAACTCTAGGTTGTTAGACCCAAATCAGAGTACCAAGCTCTGATACCAATTGTAAGGTTTCACCAATTGAAGGTTCACCTAGAGGGGGGGTGAATAGGTGATGGCTAATCTAATGGTCACTTAATGCCAAATGATGAATGATGCGGAAGCTAAAAGCAATTATGACCTAATTAAAACTTCTTACACTATACACTATGTATAACACAAGAGTGTTGCCGAATTCCCCGTGAAGGGCTCTGGACAAACTCCTTTAGATTCCCCTTGAATGGGTTGAGGTGCCGCGTTGGCTCTCTTGGTTGAATACAAGTGTTAGTCAACAATCCCAAGCAAGTATATCAATTAAGCACAATGTATATCAAGCATGTAAATGAAAGCACAATAAATAGCATGCAAGATATAAAGTAAGGGAGAGAGAGAGAGAAATGGCAATCACAAACACAAAGGTATGTTTCGAGGTTCGAGCACACTTGCTCTACATCCCTGCCTTCGACACACGAAGGATTTTCACTATGCAAGATCTCAATGGATCTCTCCTCGGTGCCGCAACACCTACAAGCCCTCGGACTCTCTAGTCCCGTACACACCGCAAGCTCACTAGTTCGCCGAGGTCGCACCTCAAACACGAGTTCGCACCCGAACCCGAAAACACCAAGTCCTCACTAGGACCCAAATAATCGCGAACACAACCGTCCGCCTCCTCAAAGGAACAAGAAATGAAATCTTGGTGATCTAAACACTGTGATCACCAATGAAAGCTCTCACTACAACACACCTATAGGATGAATAATCAATGGATAGCTCAAGTGTGGTGTGAGAAAAACAAGGAAGAGAATGGTGGAGGAAAACTCAAAGAATCTCTTTTAAACTCTCTAAATAAAACTCCCTTTGGATTGGAAGTATTTGCACTCAAATATGTGGAGAAAACTCTTTTAAAAGAATGGGAAAAACTGGCTCAAAGCTCTCCTAAAATCTTGGCTCAAAACAATGACCAAACCCCGAAATTTATAGGCCAGAAAAATATAGCCGTTGGGGTCTGTCAGAGCTGCCGGTCGACCCGTGCGGTCGACCGCCAACGGTCAGAAATCAGACCGTTGGAGCCACGGTCGACCGCCTGGGTCGACCGACCCACTGGAGCTGAGAGTCAAACTCTCTGTCGGTCGACCCGTATGGTCGGCCGAACTTTCCAGAGAGCTCTGCTCTCTGGAGCGGTCGACCCGTACGGTCGGCCATCCTCCAGTGCACAAAGGCGTGCACGTTTGTGCACGTCGGTCGACCGGTCCGGTCGGCCGACTCCAGGATTAGTCGACTTATAAAGGCTACTAGTCGACTTATCCGAAGCCTGAAACAGTTTTCTGGGATTAAAAAGTTAGTCTTTTTGGCTCAAATAAAATCCCATAAAATACTTAAAAATCTACAAAAATAGTTTTACCAATATACTTTGATATACAAACATGCTTGCACAAAATCAAGGCATGTTATAAAAGATTGAACTATTTTTGTAAGTTGGAAATATTTGGCTCATGATAAAAACTGTATTTACCAAAACAATATTTTTCTAAAACATGTTTTTCCAAATCTTTGTTTTTCCAAAACATCTTCAAATACAAAAACAAGATATTATAATTCATTTTAAGGCATAGTGTGTATGGATATGATCCACTACACAATCAAGATGAAATATCTATGTTTTTGACATTAAGCTCTAAATAAGGTTTTGGTTGAAACATATAACTTTGAAAATCAAAACCAAAACTATGTTTTTCCAAAAAGAAGGTCTTTTCTAAATCTGAAAATTCTTTTATGAAAAGACAATTAAATCAAGAGTGTGTGTGTGATATATACTTGAGCAATCCACCAACTATCTATCCTTTACATTTTACTCTAAAACAAAAACAAAATCTTATACCTAGACACAAGTCTTCATCTTCTTGAAGTCTTCACTTGAAGGCTTCTCATCTTCTTGACTTGGTCCAAGCTTGATCCAAAAGCTCCTTGGATCACACCGTGCTAGCTCCAAATCTTGACATTTTATCCTTTGTTGAGCTATGCACTTACTAAGATCTTGATAATGAATCTGTCACTAATTAAACACAAGATCATTAGTAAACATAACTTCATGAGTTGATCATCAAAACTAGGGTGATAGACCTTTGGGCCAACAACTTTAATCTCACTTCTGGCACAAGTATATATATGGATTCTAAATAAACATCTATCTCAATCTGTATTCATATATACAGCACCCAGCTACTTAAGGTTACATCATAATTAAGTTCACAAAAATAAATTTTTCCCTGTAAAGTCCACTTCTATATCCACGCAGCTAAAAGTCGGGCCCCTACCTTCAACGCAGCCTGAAAACATATGAACTGGAAGGAAGTGAGATCGACAACTCAGTGAATAGAGTCAAAAATGGTCAAGGAATTGTAAACATAATCAATATGAAGCGTACCAAGTATTAAGAGCAATATGGATGAATAAGAGAAACGAAAAATCGATAACATCTCATGATATAACAATCAATACAATAGTCTCCGTAATATTCGGAACGACCTGACTCTTTAGGTCATTAATTCTCTTTATCTTTCTTAGCTTTCTATTCCAAAGCCACCTAGAGGGGGGAGTGAACATGTGCTAGCTAATAAAAAATGTGAAAATGCAACAATTAAAAATGAACAACAAAAATGGTCAACTCAAAAACAAGAAGTGAAGTCGGATTTCTAATTAAGGGTTTTAGAACTTCTCCTCTTAATTCCTCTTGAATAAGAGTTGAGGTGTATAATTACATTCTTACTTGAAAGAGGAAAACTGACAAGCATGAATGATGCAAATAATATAAAGCAAATAGAATAAAGAACAATACAAGGAATAAAAACAAGTAAGCAATATAGAGTATAAGCAAGAGTGAGAGAAATGACAATCACAAACACAAAGGATTTATTTGAAGTTCGAGCAACTGGCTCTACGTCCTCGCCTTCACCACGTGCAGGATTTTCACTATCCATTTACGATTTCCACAAAAGAATCACAATAACAGTCTACACAACACCTGAAGCTCCAATTTCAATCTTCAAACATCTACACAAGAGGTGAGCACAAAGCCAATGAAGAATATAATTAGTTGGTGACCACAAAGATCACAAATTTTCTTAACAACTTCCTAGAATTTAGAGATGAAATTTGAGGCTCAAGAAGTTTGTGTGAGAAAAAGTTTAGTTGAAAAGAATGACTCGAGTGCTTAAAACTTCAGAAAAAGATTTGGAATGAAAGCTTTAGAAACTTGAATTTTTTTCAAATAATTTTTTAAAACTTTCTCTTGATTTTTCTTAATTTCTCTTGATGAAAAAAATGAACGAAAATCTCTCAATGACTCTTATTTATAAGAAATAGGTAAATATCATCAAAGAATTAATCTGGGCATAAAACAATTGTTAAAACCTTGATAAAGTGAAAAATGCACGTTTGGAAAAAACAAAATTGGTTTAATTTGAAAACTAGCCGTTTTGCCCTTTCTAGCTGTCTGGCGGTCGATCGATCACTACTATTCAAAATAACCGTTGCTAGCGGTCGACCAGGCGGTCGACCCGAAGCCAGATACAGAAACTCCTTACATTGGGGTTGAGCTAAAATGGTCGACCGGCCAGTCGACCGGCCAGTCGACCGAGTTCAAGAGTATCGGTCGATCGGGCGGTCGACCGATCCTCTGTGCATAGATACATAGTATCTGTGTGCACATTTGGAGTCAACCGTTCGGTCAACCGAGAACTGTACAGAACTCACTGCACATTCAGACGGTCAATCGGGCAAAGCCAAAAATCTCAAAATTTTGATTTTTAAATATACTATCAGATTTTTGAAATAATGAATATATATTAGAAATATTTTGTCAATCATTTAAACCATGAAAAACATGTAGACACATACAGATAAAGATCATGGTAAAAATAGATCAAAAAACATCTATATATATAAAGAAGTTGAAAAACTAGTTTTTTTTTGAAAAATCTTTTTGTGTGTGTGAGAGACTTCTTGAGCATCAATATAACATTAGACATCTATTTTCTTACAATGATTGCATAATCTTCAAGTCTTCTTCAGGTAGGCGTCTCCAAAATCCACGCTTTGATCTTCTGAGCTTGAATCCTAATGTGTGTAATTTATATACATGTTTTTCATCACTTTTTATGCTTATTATTTGCCATATTTAATACTGCATGAGTATTTTGTTAGTGTTATTTTGCAGATTTTAGATCAAGATCAAATTAGAAGAAAAGAGTGAAAATTGACAAATTAGCGATATCAAATGAATAAAAGAAATACAAAACTAGAGATCTGAAGCAGAGTAGGGACATCTCAACAGAGCCTTCACGTAAAATCAGAATTTTCACAAAAATCTGAGACTGAAATGTCCAAGAGTTTGGCCACCCAGCCGTATATTTCGGCCAAGCAGCCGTGGACCAGTCAACGGGAATGCCAACTCAGAGGTCAATACGAGTCAAAAAGCGGAACTTCATTACAACCAGAAGTTCGGCCTGGTGGCCGTAATTTCGGCCAGCTGGCCGTACTTTGGCGGCAATTATGGATAAATTTTTTTAGTAATTCGTGTAAATTAAGAAACCTAGGTTTTTGTATTCGATTAGGGTTCTATTGCTCTCTGTTCTATATAAACGCCGCCAAGCCTCTTGTAAAATATATAAAATTTTTATTCTCTCTTTTATTTTGAGCGAAAATCAATAAAATTATGCTGTTAGTCATTAAATCTCAGAGTACTTTCAGCAGTAATTTCGTCAAGGCTTCATCTTTATTGGTGCTCTCTTACCTTTCTTTTACTTTCCTTTTAATTTTTATGATCTCTTCAATATTATAATGTGTTCTATTTTCTTAGTTATGAACTAATTTTTCATTACTAAGGGTATGATGTAGGGATTGTAATGATGATATAAGATTATGGTTTGTACAAATTCACCTATGTGTTTTATAAAGTTTAATTTTTTTATATGCTAAGTTGTTAAATCTTGTACTTTATATTATAATTGGTGTGCGCAATTAATCAGAAGGCTAGGTTAGAGTCCGAGAGGAGATAACTTAGCAAAAGCTTCTAGGATTAACAACCATAACTCGAAACGTTAAAACGTAAGAGTTGTGCAGTCAAGTAGAAATATCCATCACACTTAATGCATCTTTTGACTAGCAATCTACTAGATCAAGAGATTATGGATTCTAGATTTAAAATATAAAATTGGTATTATTCGAGAGAGAGTACTAATTAGGATAAGGAATTCTGATTGTCAGCATGCATAGGATGAATTAGTACAAACATAATATTTTATCTGATTACAATTACTAAAACATTACCCTAGTTCTTTTCATAATTAAAATAAACTTTTTTAGTATTAGTTTAGTTACAACATCTTCCAACTAAATTGATTATTCAAATAGAAGTAGGAAAGATTAAGTTGGTACTTGAACAACAATTCTCGTGGGAACGATACTCTACTCACTATTATATTACTTGAAAATGATTGGTACACTTGCCATTCAAATTCTCTCATCAAGTTTTTAGCGTCGTTGCCGGGGATTGTATAATTTTTAATATCAACAATATCGATTACTATTTTACTTTGAATTCTATTTGCAGATTTAACATAAATTTTTTCCTCTGCAGGTTATAGGGAGTTCAACCTAACAAGAACACAGAGTTCGGCCAGGCAGCCGAAAATTCGGCCAGGTAACCAAACTCTTATTCTAAAAGGAGGTCTATGGAGGACAACAACTATCAATGGTCCTCACAAAGTTTTGAGCCAATGCAAACATGTTCGTAGTGTGGAGGAAATCATGATCATATGGTTTGTCTATATTTTCTCAACACCTACATCTACAATCCTGCTCGAGAAAATCATCAAAATTCTTTGTGGAGCGATAACCATCATATTATTGAGCCTCAATACTTTGTGCCTCAAGAGAAGAAGTCCAGATTGAAAAAAAACTATGTAAAGCTTAAATAGAACTTTCGAAAGTTTTATGGAGTTTTCACAGTCCTTACAAAGTAATTCCAAAGTAGATCATGAAAGACAAAAAGAGAAAATCATCTCGGGGCAAGCACAAGAATTTTTCAAAGAGGCCGAAGCATATAAGGATGAAGAATCAAACATCAAGGAGGATTTCGAGTGGTTCTCTAATTATGAGAAGTCTATCTCAGTACAGAAGATACAAGAAATAGAGACCACAGAACAAGAAGATGAAGACACAATATCTTGCTGAAAAAATTACATCAGTAGTAGAGAAGAGTTGTCGGCTACGCAGCCGAACTTTTGGCTGGACAGCCATTCTCTTATTGAACCAGAGCTTCTGTTTGTTCCAGAACTTCCTCCAGATCTCCCAGCAAGCAGTGAAGAACCTGAAGTGGAAAAAGTTGCACTCAAAACAAGAGTTCCTTTCGAAAGAAAGAAACTTGACTTTGAGTATTTATACTTTTGATGAGACATTGATTGAGCAATTCTTTGAAGAGACTTTACTTAATGCATCACCAAGTTTTTCCAATGTTAAGTATTTGTCTAAATATATTGGATGTGTCTCTTTACAGGTTGAAGATGCTTTGCCCCATGATGCTGATGATGAGATGAACCGTTGTATGAAAAGTTTAAAGATGACAAATCAAAAGAAATATAGACCGAAATTGAAGAAAGTAAAAGCAAAGTGGATAGACTCAACGAGAAGTTGACAAAGAGGCTGAGCACATCTAAATCTTCTCTGAAGAGAACGCATTGGGAAAGTGGAAAGCGTTCTCGTGGACGAAATCGATGAACAAAGGTAAGAAAATTAATTTGTTGTAAATATGAATACTAACTGTTTTTTTCTTTTTCTTTTTCTTTACCCTAGCCCAAAACCAGAGTTTCAAATTAGAAGTAGAACTACAAGATGAACCAATTTGACGAAATAAAGTTGCCAATTTTTTTTTTTTTTTTTGAAGATCAAAAGAGTAAAAAGTACGGCTGGGTAGCAGAATTTATGGCTACATAGCTGAACAATTTCAGAATTATAGGTTCAAATTTTTTTTGAGATAAGTATTTCTCCAATGGGTTATTTATGAACATGACTATTTTCTGCAAATTGATATACATGATTTTTTATTGCTTTTACAAGTTTCAATTAGCATACGTTAATTTTTGGGAATGATATTTATTTGCTATTTTACATGTGATATGGATTCATCTTGTACTACATAAGGACATGCCAAGGTTTAAGTATGGGGGAGGGATCTAGGATTTTTTTTATTTTACTTTTTCTTTATTTTTAAGTTAGAATTTTTTATTTATTTCTTTTCTTTTTAGGATTTTTCTAGATTTTTTTTCTTTTACTAACTGAATTTTTTTTAAATTTCAGTAAGTTGACTTAGTTGTAAGAGATTTAGTAACCATATAACTTGAATTGGATAAGGAAGATCAATTTGATGAAATTTTAAAGTCTTTGAGTAGAGATGAAAAATTTTAAAATATTATTGCCATCTAGAATTTGTCCATGTGAATATGCATCTTATCTACACTTAAACAATAGTTTAAACTTGAGATAATAAGGATTACTTAATACTTAAAATATATATATATATATATATATATATATAATAATAATAATAATAATAATAATAAGAAGAAGAACCTTAACTATTGATTAGCAAGATGCTTTGGCCTTAAGAAGCCTTTGTATTTACACGAAAGATAGTTAGGTAAGTTAAAAAAAATATGAATTAACAAGTCTAATGATCAATTAGTTAAGTATCTTGGCCTTAGGAAGCCTTGATATTTACATGAAAGAAAATTAGATTAGTTATATAAATAAAAAAAAGAGAGAAGTGCTTAAAGGACAACAAAGTGGTAATACTTCGAAAATTCTATGAAAAAAAGTTTAAGTATGTAAGTTTGAATCAGAAATCCCAAGTTAAGAGCTGTACACATTCACGAAGATGCATAGGATCAGAAAACTTAGGAAGGATGGTGATATAGGCTAAAATTTAAAAATCTCTACAAAATTAGATGATAGAATTCTTGATAAGAGATTGAACTTGATAATGAGAGTTTATGGTAACTAGAGAACTTATACAATAGTGATGCTTACTACTCCAAAAATATTTTATCTTTCTTTATCTTTATCTTTCTTTTTCTATTTTCTTTATTTTGATATATCCTTATTTTTTGTTATCCTTTTTATCTTAATCTCTTCTTACCTTTAAAATTCTTTAACCGAATTTTGTGGGTGTAATTCACTGAAAACCCTCACGAGACAACACTCGTCCACTAGGATAACCTAGGGGTTTAACGGCTTGTTACACATGCTAAGTGCAATCGTGAGTCCTACAAAAGTGGATTAGGATTTTATTTTTAGAAATTTTAGTTTTAGTTTTTCTTTTTAGACTAGGATTTTACTCGAGGACTAGCAAAAAGTAGGTATGAGGGTGTGATGTGTGTAATTTATATACATATTTTTCATCACTTTTTATGCTTATTATTTGTCATATTTAATATTGCATGAGTATTTTGTTAGTGTTATTTTACAGATTTTAGATCAAGAGCAAATTAGAAGAAAAGAGTGAAAATTGACAAATTAGCGATATCAAATGAACAAAAGAAATACATAACCAGATATCTGAAGCAGAGTAGGGACATCTCAACATAGCCTTCATGCAAAATAAGAATTTTCACAAAAAATTGGGACTGAAATGTCCAAGAATTTGGCCACCCAGCCGTATATTTCGGCCAAGCAGCCGTGGACTAGTCAACAGGAATGCCAACTCAGAGGTCAACACGAGTGAAAAAGCAGAGCTGCATTACAACCAGAAGTTCGGCCCGGTGGCCGTAATTTCGGCCACCTGGCCGTACTTTGGCGGCAATTATGGATAAATTTTTTTCAGTAATTCGTGTAAATTAAGAAACTTAGGTTTTTGTATTCGATTAGGGTTCTACTACTCTCTGTTCTATATAAACGCCGCCAAGCCTCTTGTATTTTGTTCTATATATGCAATTTTTATTCTCTCTTTTATTTTGAGCGAAAGTCAATAAAATTCTGTTGTTAGCCATTAAATCTCAAAGTATTTTCAGCAGAAATTTCGTCAAGACTTCATCTTTATTGGTGCTCTCTTACCTTTCTTTTACTTTCCTTTTTTATTTTCAAGATCTCTTTCAATATTATAATGTGATCTATTTTCTTGGTTATGAACTAATTTTTCATAACTAGGGGCATGATGTAAGGATTGTAATGATGATATAAGATTATATTTTGTACAAATTCTCCTATGTGTTTTATAAAGTTTAAATCTTTTATATGCTAAGTTGTTAAATCTTGTGCTTTATATTATAATTGGTGCGCACAATTAATCAGAAGGCTAGGTTAAAGTCCGAGAGGAGATAACTTAGCAAAAGCTTCTAGAATCAACAACCATAACTTGAAACATTGAGACGTAAGAGTTGTACAGTCAAGTAGGAATATCCTTCACACTTAATGCATCTTTTGACTAGTAATCTACTAGATCAAGAGATTATGGATTCTAGATTTAGAAAATAGAATTGGTATTATTCGAGAGAAAGTACTGATTAGGATAAAGAATTCCGATTGTCAACATAAATAGGATGAATTAGACAAGCATAATATTTTATCTGATTACAATTACCGAAATCATTACCCTAAATTCCATGCTTGAATGAACCTTTTTAGTTCTTTTCATAATTAAAATAAACCTTTTTAGTAATAGTTTAGTTACAACATCTTCCAACTAAATTGATTATTCAAATAGAAGTAGGAAAGATTAAGTTGATACTTGAACAACATCCTCATGAGAACGATACTCTACTTACTATTATATTACTTGAAACGATTGGTACACTTGCCATTCGAATCCGCTCATCAAATCCCATGCTTGAATGAACTTGAATACTATAATACCTTCCTTTTAAGGAAGAATAAAATGAGATCTTAATTCTTGAACCCTGTAAACTCATAAACACTTGAACTTGATTAGTACCTTATAACTATATGTATTTTGGAATCATCAAAACATAAGTAGTGATTGTACCCCTGGGCCAACAATCTTTCCCTTTTTGATGATGACAAAATACATAAGTTATTTACACAAAAATATGAAAAGTTTGAAAAGCTTCCCTGAAATTATGCTTATGAAAATTAAGTTCAACATGGCATATATGTTGGCCCAAAGGTCTAGCACTCTAGTTTTGATGATGATTAACTCATGTAGTTATAATACTAATGATCTTGTGTTTATTAAGTTTCAGATATTCAATCAAAATCTTAGTTGGTGTTTACCTTCTTCAAGCTAACACACGTTTATTCAAGAGCTCAATATAAAGAACATATCAAGTACTCAAGATAGAGTCTAGCTCAAGAATCAAGTTTGGATAGTCTAGAGGAATCTTGAGGAGAAATTTTAGAGCCCTTCACCAGGAATTCGGTTTCACTCTTTGGTTATCTATTGTGTATTAGTTTTATTAGTGTAAAAGTTTTAAATTCTGTATTTGATTAGCAATACACCTATTCACTCCCTCTAGGTGTACTTTTAATTAGTATCGGAGATAGTGCTCCTGATATTCGGTTTAACCACCGAGGAGTGATCTTTTATTTGCTAATCATCATATTTGTTTTGCACTCATGGCATATAGTGGTAAATCTAGCATTAATTATCCGCTCAAATTTGATGGACTTAACTTTTCAATATGGAAGGTTAAGATGACCGTTTTATTGAACTCCTTGGGTAGTCCTGTAGGCAAAGCTATATCTTGTTTATCTCGAGGGTGATGAGGACTCATGGTCCGAATTTACCGTTAGGAATATGATGCAAACTCCAAGGCCCATTATGCATTGTTACAAGTTTTGAATAATGATGACATTTCATACATTGCTCATGGTTCCCATGATATTTGGCAAGTTTAGATCACTACACATGAAGGCACATCACAAGTCAAGAAAGTTAAGATTGATTTGCTAAATTCTTAATATGATAGCTTTCATATGTTTGATGATGAATCTACAGATGATATGCTTACCCGCTTCACTATTATTACTAATGCACACATTTCTCTAGGTAAGTCTATCGACAAGGATCAAAAGGTACGAAAAATCATTAGAGCACTTTCTCAAGCTTAGGAAGTCAAAGCAACCACCTTGAAAGAGCTCAACGATAGAGAAGAAATGGACTTCACAGGTTTCATGGCAAACTTAAAAACCCATGAAAATGAAGGCTAGGAAAGATCGTGAGCCACAAAAAGAGAATGGTGTTGCACTCATAGCCTCGCCAAGAGATTACAAGAAGAATAGTGTTGCAACTCTAACTACCTCGGAAGATGAAGAAGAACTCACTCTCCTAGTGAAGAACATGAATCTGTATCTCAAGAAGGAAAGGAGAAGTGACCCAAGATGGAAAGGAAAGAAGAAAGCTATGAAAGTCACCACTTGAGATTCGGATAGTGAATCTGAGTATGTTCCGGGCATATTTGCTTTATGATCCAGGGGGATGGACCCCCATGTGGTAAATTTGAAATCCGACCTTGAAGAGAATGATAAATTATCATATGATGATCTTACTTTATGTTGTGAAGAGCTTTTAAAAATATGCATTGATGAAAAAAGAATTTGAAATTGAAGCAAGAAAATGATGTTTTAACCTCAAAGTTTGATTTTGCTTTAAAAGAGAAAGAAGTGGCTTCAAATGAAAAAGTTTCTTTGAAAAACCAAATTGATTTAATTTCCAAAAAAAAAAGAGATTTTATTTCAAAAGAAAAAGATTCTTTGAAAATTCAATTTGACATTATTTTAAAAGAGAATGAAAAATGCATATTTTCTTGAATAAAATGAAAAAAAAATTTATTTTTCACACTTCTCATACTAATATCACTTCTTTTTTTTAATATTGATAAAGATGAGATTTGTGTCTTGAAAAATAAGATTTATTGTTTAGGCTCAACTTTGAGCCAATGTGCCTTTGACCATAAGACATTGGAATCCTTATTTTAGAAGAAACAAGCTTCAAATATTCATGCACATACTACATGACATGAACATACACACCATACTCGAAAGTATGCCAACATGTATCATTGTTCACATTGTGGCCGCAAATGTCATTTAGCTAAATTTTATCTTGATAAACAAAATATTTTGAATAAAATATTTGAGTTCGTAATGGTACTAACCCCAAGGATCCAAGAAAGTTTGGATATCAAAATTCACACCCTTTATATTTGATGTAGGTGTGAGCTCTCACAAGATGTGAGAGACTTGGTGCCTTGGTGGTTGATGCATATTAGACTTGACAAATAAATGGATGCATCACTATCAAAGTGTTTAGGTGGGAGTACCACCCTGTTTTGAAAGAATGAAGATTAGTTTTATCGGTTTAGTAACTATCTCTATCCTCCATATTATATTTTGCATATGCTTTAAATTGAATGATTTTTTAGCATATCATATTTGCATGTTTTTATTATATGTTTGAATGCAATCTTATTAGAACTTGTGATATATTTGTATAAATTTTGAGATACACTCATGATTTTATGTAAAATTAGATTCATATCCTTTCTGTGCTTAATTCTTGTTTAGCTTTATGTGTATATCCTACTTTTGATGATTCTTGCATTTATATATGATTTTTTTTAAAAATGCATTTTTGAATCATATTTTTTGGGTGTTTTAAAACTATTTTTCAAATTTTTATTTTTGAAAATGCCACCCTTACTGGGAGGTTAGTTGGGTGATCATATCTTGTATGCTTAAATGACTATTTCTTTAACATGTGCATATAGGTTGGTGATTTAAATGAATTGTTTACTCATTCTTATTTATCTATATATGTATACCTCATTTTTCAAATGGTATTAAATTTCTATAGGTATCATACATACATATGATTGATTGTGAATGTTTTAACAATGATCAATCATGTTTCAATAGCATAATTGATTTCATGCTAAGCTTGTATTCATTTCATTTGGTATCTTGGTTTGGTATCATTTTCTATTGATATCACTTTTCAAGGCTTATGCATTAGTTTTGTGATTATGTCAAAAAAGAGGAGAACTTTCTTGATTTAAATTTCAATTGGTATCTTATTTCCTACTTTTTTAGAAAAATATTTTATAGCTCATCTTTTATTTGGTATCAATTATCACAATTGGTATTTACTTTTCAAAATTGTTTAGAATTTCAAAATTAGTATCATGGGCTTTCACTTTCTATTCAATTGGTTTCATGTTTAAACCTTCAATTGGTATAAATTTTTTTTTAAAATTGGTATCTATATTGATTTCAAAATTATTTTCAATTTCCAATTAGTATATGGTTATTTACAATTGGTATTCATTGTCTTGATTTCTATAAACGTGCACCATATATTTATTTTTGATACATTTTGCTTATATGCAAGGGGAGTTAACTTAACGACTCCTCCATATGTAATTATGTGATGGGTGTATTGATAAAGAAGAGCTTGACAACTCTTCTCTAAGTCATACACATGTGTAGGGTGATCTTAACATCTCTATCTATACATTGTATATTATACTTATATGAGTTAGAGTTTAGTCATCCCTTATCCAAGTAATGCATGTATGTAGGGGGAGTTAACTTAATGTCTCTCCTTTTCATAGATTCATATCGCATATATATTTATCATGTTTTATTTACCCCTTGTTGATGAATTGACAAAAAAGAGAGAGCAATTTAGAGTTTATATATGGATGTGTATGTTTATTCATGATTTGTTTGGTATCTATAAGCTTACATTGAATATCTATATGTTTTATTTGAAAAACACCTAGGGGGGGTGAATAGGTGTTAATGCTAATCTAATGATCTTTTTAAACATGTATGAATGAATGATGCAACCGGTCACTCAAAACAAGAAATTGAAGCTGAATTCCCCGTGAAGGGCTCTAGAACTTCTCCTCTTTGATTCCTCTAGAATATAAGTTGAGGCGCGTAATTGCTTTCTTATTGAGATGAGTGAAAACCAAAAATGCAAGCAAATGAGATGTGTGTAATAAAGAAGTGCAAGCAAGAGATATCATAAGATAGAAATGTAAAGTAATGAAAAGCAATAAGGAAACCAATCACAAACACAAGGAATTTGTTACGAGGTTCGAGCCACCGCTCTACGTCCCCGCCTTCACCATCGTGAAGGATTTCCACTAAATCCACCAAGAAAATTACAAGAGGTCTACACAAGACCGGAGTACCGAACTCCCACCAATCCAACCTCTACACAAGAGGGATCTCAATACAAAGAACAACAAGTAAAAAGGTGATAAAAAAGACCACAAACTTCTCTCTTACAACTCCTTATAGAATGGGAATGATTTTTGGCTCAAGAAGTGAAGTGAGAAAAATTCAGTTGTAAAGAGTAAGAAAAAGCTTGAAAAACTACTGAAAAACTTAAACCAAGAATGCACTTTAGAATTGAGAGCTTTGAAAACTTTTCTTCTCTTTTGAAACACAAAACAATGGGTATTTTTCTTAATTTTAACAAGGGACCAATGCCAACTATTTATAGGGATTTGCCATGAGCAAATCATCATATAAACTAGGTTTATAGGTCAGGAATTAGTCTCCAGAAATTCAGAGATAGCTGACACAAACATCTCAATCAAATCCAAAAACAAATCTCAAAAAACTAGCCATTGGGGCTGTTGGTGGCTGTCGGTCGACCGGCCCGGTCAACCGGTAGTCAAACTTGGCAACTAGCCGTTGGACTCGGTCGACCGGTCGGTCGACCGGAGGCTAAACAAAAACAACTCTTTGTTCTATCGGTCGACTGGCCCGGTCGATCGACAAAACCCGAGAGCAAGGGTCAGTCAGTCGGTCGACCGGTCCGGTCGACCGGCAGACGTGCACAAACATGCACGCCAAAGCCACAAGGCCCGGTCGACCGGAGTGGTCGACCGATAAGGCCTGAAATAGATGCGGTCGACCGTAGGGCCTGAAACAGATTTTTATAGGAAAATTTTTGAACTTAGAATAATTTTTAAAATAATTTGAATGGCTATATGATTAAGTAGCATGCAATAAGGGTTGGTATACATGATATAAATAAGATGCAAAAATATGAAATATTTGGAAACATGTATATCAACCAAAACATGTACCTAATCCAACTATCCAAAACAAAAGCCGTATTTGAAAAATGAAAGTGTGTATGTGTTTTCTTGAGCCAACTTATCATAACCTCATTCTTTAACAAACTAATTCTTACAAAGGTTCTAGGTGACTACATGATCTTCAAGTTAGGGCTCCTCCATATGCAAGCTTGAATCCTTGAACCCGAATCGAATCAACTTGAGTCAAAAATACCTTCCTTTAGGGAAGAAGAAATCTTGAATCCTTAGAACCCTGAAACACACTTAAATACTAAAATATGATTAGTACAAATAACTATATATATTTTGTAATCATCAAAACTCAACAACCGGGTGATTGTTACCTTGGGCCAACATTATTGTTATTCGTGAGTTAAAGGGGAGCTTTTACAAACGCTTATCTTTTATCAATGCATATATAACTTCATGAGTTTTGTCATAATCAAAAAGTGAGAGATTGTTGGCCCAAAGGCCTATCACTCTAGTTTTGATGATGATTAACTCATGTAGTTATAGTAATAATCTCGTGTTTATTAAGTTTCAGGTATTCAATCAAGATCTTAGTTGGTGTTTAGCTTTTTCAAGCTAATACACATTGATTCAAGAGCTCAAGCATTAAAACACATCAAGTACTCAAGATGGAGTCTACCTCAAGAATCAAGTTTGCATCAAGTCATCATAGAGAAGATCTTTAAGAAGACTTGATTTAAAGTTTGTGAGTTTAGATCTTTTGTGTAATATATATTAATTTTGATTGCTTAAACTTATACACTTACACAAACAAAAGTTTGATACTGTTTTTTAAGAACAAGAGTTTTACTTTCGGTTTAATCCGTTTCGATTTAACTAGAATACATTTTTGGTTTCATGAATAGATTCATAAAAAACAACTTTATATGTTTTATATGTGTATTGGATTCATCCGCACACATTTGTGCTACAAAAGAGTTTAAGAAACTTGTTTTTGTATTTATACTAGTTTTGAAAAAAAACTAGATTTTCATCTCAAAGTTTAGTTTTTAGAAAATACGATTTTAGTTTCAAAATTGAATTTCTATATCTCAAAAATAAGTTCACATGTTTGTAATATGTGTTGATCTTTGATCACACATATTTGAACTTTAATGTATTTACATGAATTTATTTTTGTAGAATTTATTGAGATTTATTAGGATTTAATTGAATTTAAAAAGATATTCAAAAACACCAAAAATTTTATTTTGGGGCTGAGCCCGGTCGACCGGATGTGCACATGCCCGAGGGCTGTGCATGTCGGTCGACTGCAGAGAGACTCAGTACTATTTTGTTTTCTCAGTCGACCGCTAGAGAGCAAGCTCTCTGGATATTGGGTGCGGTCGACCGGCACCCCCAACGGTCAATTTTTTGACCGTTGGCGGTCGATTGCCTGGTCGACTGACCAGCCAATTCTAGCATTATTTAACCCTCAACGACTAGTTTGTTCTAAGCCTATTTATATGGGGTTTTGGAGAGAGTTTTCTCCATGATTTACAAGTATTTTTCAACCAGTTTTCAATTGCTCATTTCCCTATCTTCAAGAAAGTTTTACAAGTTTTTAGGCTTAAAAATCCATATATTTCTTGTGTTTGTTTCAAGGTTGAAAAGCTTTGTAAAATTAAAGAAAACAAAATTTTGAGATTACAAGTTTTGAGCTTCTAGTATCTAAATCTTCAAAGAACTTTTCTCAATTGTTTTCTAAATAGTTTCATTTTCAAAATCTTTGTTTTCTTACAAGTTTGAGCTATCATTGCAAATCTATCCTTTAGGATCTTGTATTGTGAGATTTTTAATTTATCACGAAGGATTGTAACATCCTCTTTGTTTTGTGCATTTGGCTATGTACGTTGGCTTTTGTCCTCCCTCTTGTGTAGAGGTGGCTTGCTTTGTGCAGTTGGCTTTGTGACTCCTCTTGTGTAGATGATTAATGTTTGCATCCTTTGTGGAATTTCTTTGTAGAGAATGTAGAAATTTTTCACGCGGTGAAGGCGGGGACCTAGAACTTAGTGCTCGAACCTCGAAACATTTTCTTGTATTTGCATTTGCTATCTCTTAACTCAATTCTACTTGTTTGTATCTTTCATTGCAATTATTGTTCATACATATATGTTTGATATTATTTATGTGCTCACACTTGTATTATGCCAAGAGAGCCATTGAAGTACCTCAACTCTTAGTCTAGAGGAATCTTAAGGAGAAGTTTTAGACCCTTCACTGGGAATTCGGCTTCACTCTTTGGTTATTTATTGTGGATTAGTTTCATTAGTGTAAAAGTTTTAAATTTCGTATTGATTAACAACAAACCTATTCACCCCCTCTAGGTGTACTTTCAATATAGATATAGCAATAATTAACAAGTCACATGCATATCAATAGAATTGACAATTTAGAGCAATATGCATAAAAACAACCATCCATTCTTTCATGCCTCCGTCCGCGAAAATAGTATGCAATAAAGATTAATATATTTATTCCCTAACTAAATATTGCATCAAAACACGGGTACTGAATTTGAGACAAAATAACTCAACATATTCTTCTCTCTTTTTTGTCATGCATCAAAAAGGAGACATAAGACACCAAATTTATAAGAAAATGATACCAATTGAAATTTGAAATGACATAGATATATGAGTTGAAAACTTCCAAATATATATTGCCATGCCTCGCTTCCCTAAATATATAATAACGGGGACGCGACGAGAGTCGGCAATACATATACGCGTGAAAAATACCCCACATGTACGCGCTAAGCCTCAGTGCAGGGAATAAACACAATATTCACGATATAAATCGAGTTTAAATAAGTACAAGAATACATGTAAAAGGGGTAAGTGATCACAATAGATATGAAAACAGGAATGAATAAGAAAGTACAGATAAAATATTAAAAATATCTATGAATAATAATAAAGGTGACAAGCCTCCTACTAATATCCCGGAACACCAAGTACTACGTAATCTCTGAGCTCCAACCTGAGGAAGCAACCTCAGGGTCGTCAAAAGGTGACTTAGTGAGTGGTAAAATAACGAAAGTAGTAATAGTATACTATAATAATATTTACAATCACAATAACATATAATACTTGTCTAGATAACAGTGATACAATATAATTATACTAACAATTGATATATATATATATATATATATATTATATATATTATATTATATATATATATATATATATATATATATATATATATATATATCACAATAATTGTATCTATACTATAACATTATTAATACCTAGCATGCATGTTACATCAGTCAATATTATACAATTATATAACATTAATATCAATTAGCACGTTAGGGTTGTGTTACGAATAACAATCATATATAATAAATGAATAAAATAATATTTAAGTCAATTTGTGTGATTACCATATGTTTCCTTATCTATCTCTATAATATTATACAATACATAATTAAAAACATTAACAATTAACATCGAGAAAAGTTCTATATATATCACATAACTTTATATTTCAATATGAGTAATAAGATTTGTATTTAGTTATATACTAATAAATCAATTTATTAGATTAACATATATCGAGTCGTACTTATTTAATAGTAACATTAACATGAAGGTGTCAGTGATTATTATGAATACTTACACAAAATTAATCAGTAATAATCATATTATCATATTCGTGAGTATACAGAAATAGTGTGTCTACATAGATTACCTGAAGTACAGAGTATGCATATGTAATAACATGATAATAAATAAGATAATCATGATGTTAATACAATATACACAGACAAGTTATCATGACAGATATCATGCAAGGGGTGAGCGATATATTAAAATTATATAATAATAACAACCAGTATCGCCTGATATTTTAATCAATCTCTTTCAGTGTCCCATACCACTGACATTCCATACTAGAGCCTGTACTCCATCCGGACCCATTCAAACATGACATACAGGTACCATTATCCAATGAGAGAGTGACAAATAACAAGCGTTACTGACATCACCATTGTTTATACTTTTTATTATGTTAATTAAAAACTTAATGGTTGGAGAGCTCTAATCAGGTGGGTGTATCCCATACATAGCCGAGATCACGACCTTAAATAAATCCCTAGCTGCTGAGATCAGGGCCAGCCCGCTAAGGCGAAACAAGTAACAGAAAATGAGAGCTCATCGAGCTATAACAGACGGTAGCCAGCACTACCACGTCCTCTACAGTGAGACTAATATGGATCCATGACATCCATTTGATAAGATCTAGTAAATCGTCTAGTTTTCTCCAAATCCTGTATTATATTTATTATATTAATTACACAGTAACGATATTACTAATAACATGTAACCGAATAACAGGAGATATGAGGCATAAGATCCATAATATGTGGGACTCTGGAGGTGGCCCCCACGGGGTTCAAGAGGTGGCCCCACCACGGATGTGATGTGGCACTTTGTCTCGTGTGGCACTTAGTTCCACACATCTTAGGCCAATTGCCGGTGTACCAGGTAACACGAGTGTTATAATAATATTAGGAATACAGAAAATAGTCATGTACTATATTAAATACTCATGTCATAGGAATATAAGAATATTCGTGTAACAATAAATCATGTTACAAGAACAGTGATTCAAGCAACATGAAGACAGGAATAATCAAAGCATGTATACAAGTGAATCCATGTAACATTAATATACGAATATGAAATAATAGTATCCATGTAACGGTGATACAAGTAGGTATATGAAATAACAGTGTTCAGTGAGCATCCGTGTAATGGTGATATGAGTACATGAAGTAACAGAGTTTGGTATAACCAATATCTAGATGGAACACAGTGTCCCATGTACTGGAGTGTCCGTGTAATGATGATACAAGTACATGTAATAATGGTGTCCACAATTATAATAAACACATCTCTGTTGACACTCTAAAAAGACAAACTCTCAGACAGCTCTTCAACTGGTCTGAACGATGTCTAACTTGTTGATATTTACAAAAGATAAGTCACAGACAAGCTGACGACCAGTTTCTGCCCATCCCCGAAGGACAAAACAGCGACTTGGACTCTACTGATCAAGTGAAGAAGACAGTAAGCCAATGTTGCCTTTGAAGAGACCTAAGCAGGCCTAGAATGCTAAGTTAGCTCAACACTTAGCCACGCATGAGCTCAAGGGAATAGTCTCGCCTGAGAGGCTAAGTTTGTCTAGCTTCGCCTTGAAGCTCTTCATAGCTTCGCCTGAAGCTAATTTTAGCTTCACCCGAAGCTAATTATAGCCTCTCCTGAAGCTTTCTTGATAGCTTTGCATGAAGCTCTTCATAGCTCCGCAGAGAGCTAACTTGCAGCTTCGCCTAAAGCTAAGTTTAGCTTCTCTCGAGGCTAATTATAGCTTCTCCTGAAGCTTTTTTGATAGCTTCACATGAAGCTCTTCATGGCTCTGTAGAGAGCTAACTTGCAGCTTCGCCTGAAGCTAATTTTAGCTTCTCCCGAGGCTAATTATAACTTTGCCCGAAGCTTCTTGATAGCTTCGCATGAAGCTCTTCATAACTCTACAGAGAGCTAACTTGCAACTTCGCCTGAAGCTAATTCTAGCTTCTTCCGAGGCTAATTATAGCTTCTCCTGAAGTTTTTTTGATAGTTTTGCATGAAGCTCTTCATAGCTCTGCAGAGAGCAACTTACAGCTTCGCCTGAAGCTAATTCTAGCTTCTCCCAAGGCTAATTATAGCTTCTCTTGAAGCTTTCTTGATAGTTTCGCATGAAGCTCTTCATAGCTCTGCAGAGAGCTAACTTATAGCTTCGCTTGAAGCTAATTCTAACTTCTCCTGAGGCTAATTATAGTTTCTTCTGAAGCTTTCTTGATAGCTTCGCCTGAGGAGAGTAACCACCCCACTAAACTAGTGGGAGGAGTTAATGGGTAGTTATACCCATGATCCCTCAGTAAGAGGAGACAATCAAGAGAATCATAACTCCCTATTGATCTTATAAATAGTCCACTAGTAGGCTAGGCTTAGGGACTTGAAGAAATTCAAGTCCAAGAGGCTTTTTGAAGAGCATAAGCTTCTTTGGTGATTTCGAAGCTTAAACTTATAAGAGATCTACTCTCTCGCTTCCAAGAATTCAGAGAATCATTTCTCTAATCCTATGAGGATAAATTCAGGGTGCTAATATGATTGGTCGCTAATGTTGCATATTTAATATCATATGTCCATACTTATTTTAGAATAAAAGCCTGCATTGTCCTAATTAATTGTTTAATTTAATTGCAGGCCCAATCTTTAAGGAGTTGAAGAGAAATGAGCCCAAAGCCCACTAAAATTCTGAATTAAATCAGAATTAATTCGCACTCACTAAATCAGGGCAAAATCAAGAGGTTAAAACCGGTTGAGAAGAATCCTCTCAGGATCGATCGGTTAAAGCCAAGAATCCAAGGCCATTTCTTCAAAATCTCGGAGCCAAACTTCAAAACCAACTCCAGATAAAGTCAGAGGGAGAAACCAGGGAGACCCACCAACAGGGTGTGGCAGCTGGCCACACCCCGGCCGCGGAAACGCGGCAATAGCCGCGTTTCCGCGGCAATCTTGGGGAGTTAGGGGGGGCGTTTGCTCCCCCGACCTCCTGGGATCCTGGTTGTTGGGTTATGCCTATAAAAGGCCTGTATTTGCGTTGAAAATGGGGGGCCAATGCAGATTAGGATTTAGCCTAGTTTTAATTCTTTGTAGTTTAGGTTTTTTCTTCTCTTGTTATGTAATTTGTATGTACTTTGGGTAGAAGAAGATTCATGTAAGTAAGAGAGAGAGGCTGATGTTGAGAGTGACACCGACGATGTACCCTCCTCCTTTCTTTCATTGTCTCTGCAATTAATAAAGGTAAAAGTTCTTTTTATGTTTGTATTTCTTTTGTTTCGTCTTCCTCTTCTACTTTACCTTGGTTGTTGTTGTTGAGTGTACAAGTGAATTCCAAAGCAAGTATAACTAAGCTACGTGAGAGCCAGCGATAGTTCATGAAGACGTTCTCCTCTTCCAAGATCCGCATCACTTCGTTCTTGTAGGCTTGACGATATAATGTGCACGGGGACTGAGCTCGAGCTTATGATCTATGCGTTGAACGCCTCCGAAGCAAAGTAGAACATGCAACGGTTTTCAAGTAAGTCATCAATCAACCTAGGTAAGTATTTCTACACTTTTCTTTCTTTTTTTTCTTTTTTTTCTTAGTTTAGATCACCAACCACCTCCTCCAACTCTTTCTTCTCCACTTCATGTACATAGTCGCTTTTCATCGTTTTCTGATTTTCCACCTTCTAAATCTCTCACTTTCTTCTTAACTTTAACCTTTAACTTTCTTTTCTTTTTCTTAACTTTAAAAACAGAGAAGAACTCTCGTTTGGTTTTGATAACGATTTCAATAAAACTGTAAATGCTTCTATCGCAAAACCCTCCTTGTGGATCACGACCCGCATAGCCACTTGCTATAGTGGAAGAATTGAGCACTTGCACATTTCCTTTCTTAAGTTCTATAATCTCGTATTTTGTGTGCAGATTGTGCCTCAATCAAATTTTGGCGCCGTTGCCGGGGAGGGTAACATGTTTTTTATTGAAATCTGAATTTTTTTGAACATTTTTTTAGAACTAAACGAATTTTCTTCTCTGTTGCAGGTTACAGGGCAATCAAAGCAAGAAATTAATATTGCAGTGACATACAAGTGGCCTTGGGCCTTTGCTCTAGAAAGCAGAGACCAAGGGCCCTCTGAATTGCCGCGTTTCCACGGCAAAAGCCGCGGAACCGCGACAATGAAGAGTTGACTACTAACAGCTTTTGCAGGGCTACTTAGTTTACAAAAATTCTAGTTTGCTGCAATCTTTATTTCCTATATGCCATCACATAAGCCTGCTAATAATCAACAGTAAACGTTTATTGCAAAAGTTAAAAATTGATTAGACGTTTGCATTTTAGGCACGCGTTTTTCAATTCATTTATTTTTACTGTTGAAGAGTGCTGGAGTAAGGTACGTTCGCATTGCATGTAGAATAGGATTCATCTCTTGGTTGATTTCATTGCTTTGAGTGAATCTTACATATCTTGTACACTTGCACAAATTGATCTTAAGGGCACTAACCCATTAACAAGATAAGGTGGGGATTTGATCACCCTTCCTTAGCCGAAAAATCACATTCCAAGCACTCACTAACCCAAGCCTAACTAAAATTGAGTAGACGTTGGCCCTAGGGACATCTCAGACTCAATTAGGAGATTATCCTAAGGGGGAAAAATGTTGGAATCTAACTCCTGCAAAATCAGTGTCTAGGAAAGGGATTGAGGGCCGAAAGCCCGAAGGTTGGTGGTTATTAATTAAGGAACGTCTTTGACGGAAAACCTCCCACCAACCTTGCCCTGACCTGGCTGATTAGCTTGTGGTTAAAGTCTACATTAGACCTCCCGTGGACAGTCTAACTAGTTAGGAGTCGTCTAGGTCCTAAGTCTACCCTAATTTAGGCTAGAATTTTTTTGTTTGTTTATTTGTTTGTTTTTCTTTGTTTGTATTCTATTGTGTGATATGGACTATAATAATAATTTTTTCAACTACAATAATAATCCATATTACACACCGACTTCATTTTCGGATATTACCAACCCGTCATATCATAACTTTGACCAACATAGTGTGCCGGATTGGTCTTATCCGAATCAATATGACCCATACCCCCCATCTAATAACTATAATTTCCATAATGATTTTAACTCTTCACCGAGTCAGTGGGGATTCACCTCCCCCGAGCATAATTTCCAACCACCTTGTCCTTCTTCTCCACCTAGTCTAAAATATTTTCAAGATTCATACTCAGTTCCACCCGTCCAAATAGGAAACCATCAATTATGGAAATGAGTATGCGTGAGTCCAAACACAAATCCCAAAATCTGATAGACTCACAATTTCACTACCACTTCCAAGACAATTCTCCATCTTTCATCAATACAATGAACCTATCAACTATGAAAAGATGCTTGAAGTCATGACTCAGGCTTAAAACACTCGTAATCGTGACATAGATATGATGGTCGAATCTCTACGTTCCCACCGTCCTGATGTCACTAACCATTCTGTTAGAGCCGATGAGTCATGTAGTTTGGAAATCAAGATTCTATTTCAGAACAACCATTTGAACTTGCCCAAACTCCAAATTTTGAAAAAGATATTGATAGTTTAGCAAGTTATCCTTTTCCTGAAATAGAACTTGAAAATGAATATGATCTGAACCCCAACTTAGTGATTCAATCTTCTTCCTGATTCAATAATGACTCCGGTATCTTTACCTGACTTCAATCTTTTCCGGAGTCGACATTGGATCCTGCTCCAATTCATAATGAAATAGAATCACCCATCTTTGAGGATCATATTGAACTTGACCAATTATACACTTTTGAAGATCCTATTGACAAATTGGCAAGTTCTCCATTTTTTGATATTGAACTTAATGAGATATGTGACCTAGATTCTCACATCTGTGATCCAGTTCAACTTTCTGAATCAATATTGACTCCTGTTTTGTTACCAAACTTGAGTACTATTTTAGAGTCAGTTTTGATTCCTCCACCTATCATTCCTGAACTGGAATCACCCATATTAGGTCACATTCCATTGTTGGAAAATACATGTGGACTGGAGTTCAACTTCTTGACTTGGACCCAATTCCTGAACCCATTTCGACTCCTGAACCTTTACTTGACTTAAGTCACCTTCCTGAGTCGGTATTAGCTCCTGTCCTTCCTGAGTCCAAGTCAACCGTTCTATCATTTCATACTCCATTCTGGGACGAGGTAGTTGACAAATTTGACTTCGAAATTAGTTATGGAATATGGAAATTAGATGGGGTTAAATATTTAATAAAGATCCTTTATGGATACATCTTTTAATGGGTTATATTAAAGATATTTCTGGTGGGTTCCTCCGAGACCCAAGAAAAGTTGATTGGGCCGCGTTTCGTGGACCAATCAGACCACCACCGGAACCACCACCTTAAGGTAACCATTTTCCTTCCCTTTCTTCTTTTCATGCATCTATGCATTAATTCATACATTAAGGACAATGCATGAGATAGGTGTGGGGGAGGGTCTAACATAACTTTTCTTTTCTTTAAAATAAAAAAATTAACATTTTCTCTTTATTAAAAACTTTTTGAAAAATAGAAACAATATTTTGACTTATTTTTGTAAGAAATTAAGTTAATTTTAAGGAATAGGAAAATCCAAATTAGGATTTCTTATACTTGGTCAAAATAAGATTATTTGTTTGATGTTTAGGGTTAGGAAGATAATTTGTCAAAGTAATTTGGTCTTGATCTTTACCTTGATGAAATATGCACACTTCATACACTTACACACTTAGGGTTCAAAAACAAAGATTCTTATGCCTTATAAAATATATATATATATATATATATATTATATATATATATATATATATATATATATATATAAAATAAACAAATCTAATTATTGATTAGCTAGGTGCTTTGGCCTAAGCAAGCCTTAGTATTTATGCGAAAGATAATTAGATAAGTTTGGAAAAAAAATAAAAA